>QFDD01000384.1:0-44294 GCA_006871305.1 Vachellia collinsii | reverse complement strand
ATTTAAACTCTAGGAATACATCACCATTAAATAATTTGTGGTAAAATTTTGTTGTCCTTGTGATTCTGCCAAATCAACTCGATCTGAATAGTCTAAACTCCTAATGGATATTGTGTGTGTGTGTGTTTCATGCAGGGAAAAAAAACTTCTCTATATGGCTCTTTACTCCTATATTTATAAGGCAAAAAGTATTTCTTTTGCTTAATATATAAGTTACCCCATTAAATTTATTATGTAAATGTTCAATTTTACTCCTAATTAATTTATGATTCTAAAGATTGTTATTTTCTTATACTTCTCATTAAAGTGTGTATATGTAAATTAAATAAAAATAAAGTTGAAAAGTTATTAAATTTTAAGATAAAGTTAATAACGTTTAAAGTTTTTTTAATTTATATGCACAAGTTGTTGTAATAGCTTAGATGTGTGTAGAGAGAGAGAGAGAGAGTGAGAGAGAGAGAGAGAGAGAGAGAGAGAGAGCTACATCACTTGGAATTGTGGCGTGGAGGAGTGTGGTTTATGCACACAACAAAGACCATCAAAGAAAAATCTCCCCACCTCTTGTGCGCGAACTGAACTGGGCAATTTTTATTAAGAACACTATAGAAATAAAAGAATTTACCAACAAGCGTTTGGTTATATTAGTAAGGATGTTCAACCAATATACACGAGGTTTTGAGTTCGAATTCTGGATACAGCAGCGTTAAAATTTTTTAGGAGAGATTGCTACCCAAAAGGTCCTATAAGTGCTCAATCTGGATAAGTCGATTGCTCAAACACCTGCTGATAGGATCTAGAAAAAGCGCTGGATACCGGATGACCAAATGTAAATAAAGAAAAAGGAAATAACAGAATTTTACCCTGTTATTTTAATATGAATGTTGTTAGAAGCTTTTAATGCATATGTGATCATGGGTTGATTTGGATGTTGGAAGCGTCTTCAATAACAATGTTCAAAACGGATGGCCTTCATGATTTTAAATGTGTATAAGGAAATGAATTGGTAATTAAGTTGTTTTCAAATTCGTTCAACGTCTGTGAGATCCATGTCTTGTATAAGGGTTTTAAATGAAAGGTTCAAGAAATAACATTTGAGCTTTTACGTAGCTCTCTTTCTCATTTTGCATATTCTTGCTAAATTCCATTATCTTCTGTTGTTTTGCTCACATTGTTTTTACAGAAAGAATTAGTTTAACTTTTGGGAATGCCATATCTTAATTAGCCAATGGTTGCAGAATAAATCAAACAGATATTATTATCCAAAGCAAGTTGGATTAATTTGTTTTTGCAGGTGCCGTGGCCTACACATACTAACTCTAAATATTTACTTAGGGGCTAATCAATTAGATTCAACCTTATCTATGATCTATAGTAAAAGGGATCATGGATGCTAACTCGTTAGTTAAAAATTTTAATAGTGTGTTGTCATATGCGTTCATTTTTTACATATAGTTTGACGACACCATCCCTTTTTATTGTCATTATATATATAAATATGCACACACACACATATATAACATAAATATTAGATGGTGATTTGTTTGGTTTGAAACGTAACAGCACAATTTATTATTATGTTTTACAAAATTGATACTCACTTGGTACTTAATATAAAGGAGTTAGTCAAGGGGTTCATCTTATTCATAAATGTAAATTTCAATTTATTTTATCTCATAAATTTATAGTTTTTTTAAAATATTCTTATTTTTTTTTGTTTTTGGGCCAAATCAAACTATTCTTATTCATTGGATTTATTAAAGGGTTTCATTAAAAGAACAATTTTCAATGTAAATGATTAAATATAATGTGTTAAGAAAACAAATATACATTTTTTAACAAATAACTACTACATTTTCACAAACATGATGTGTTAAGTAAATTGATAATTTCCTTAATTTTTTACAATTAATTACCAAGTTCATATATTTAGGATCAAAAATATTATTTCTTTCCTCAAACAAACTTATTGATTGCACATATATTAAAAGACTTTTTTTTATCAATTAGAGTACTTTGATCCATAATATAAATCACTTCTATAATAATACCTCGATATACATTATAAATCATTTGGATGGTAATTAATGCTTATTTTTCAATTTTACCAATGCAATTAATGTTTAAATGTGACGTCTTATATTATTCTCTCTTATTTAAAGCCTTATTTAATATATTTAAAGTTGACATTTTCTTAATTTAAGACAAGTTCAACAAATTAATTATCATTTTTTTGATTCGAATGAATTAATTGAAGTGACTTATATTATGGACAGTATGACGTAGTTTCCAATATGAGGATATTTTAAAGAAACAAATTAAGAAATTTTTTAAGATCAGAGGAGTGTTGTATGCTTCATGAACCTTTTTTTTGTTTAATTGGATCTTGTTCTAGAACATTCCAAAAATAAAAAAAACATAAAAAAATTAACAATTACTTAAAAACTGTTATAAAAATAAGGAAATTTGAATAGAGATGAGCAAAATAAGAGAGAATTGGGGAGGAAGGAGAGAGTAATTCTTATTCATGTGTGTTCATCCAATGTGTATTACAAAGCCTCTATTCATAGGCTTACAATCTTTAAAGTATATCCATATAAGGTTACAAAGAAATAAAAGCAAACATAATGACATTAAAACTATAAGAAATTCTTCACAAGCCATTGATTGTGAGGTTATGAGATTTATGACATTAAGCATAAGAAATCTTAGGAGTTTGGGTTTATGGACATTCACTCTAAAATGTTTATAACACTCCCCCTTGAATGTCCATAACAAATATCGTGCCTTATTAAAACCTTACTAGGAAAAACCCAATGGGATAAAAACCTAGTGAAGGAAAAAAGTACACAATATATATTGAAGCTACCTTATTAAAAACCTTACCAGGAAAACCCTGTGGGACAAAACCTCGGTTAAAGAAAAGAGTACAACATAATCTTTACTCCCCCTGATGATAACATTCTCTGACTGCAATATCACTAATTAAAAATGCGATTGTCATCAATGATTTTTCAAATAGTTGATCTGTTTTCGATCTGAACTTCACATATCCCTTGTCATCAAATTGTATGCTAAATGTATTTCTTGAACATATCTTCTGGATATGTCGAATAAATATATCCATTTACTATATCTTCTAGATATGTTGATTTATTCTATACATTTTTCAATTAAATATATATATACTCAAAATCTTTAATCCACATAACATTTTATATATTGAATGATATACTCAGACATGCTTAGGTGTTATATATCTTTCAAGCATTCTGATGCACATTTCACTGTCCAATGAACCATATGCATCGACTTTAATAATATTCAATAAACGCATATTTTTTTATATATTCTGCCAAACTAGTAATTATTTTTTATCCACCACCAAATAGTATACCTTATATATCATTACAATCATCATAACATTATGAAAACCTTTGTTTTCACATGAATGTTCATATATCCTATAATAGATTTGTATTTCATGTGTTTGGACTGCAGGTCCATAATTCTCACATCGAAATAGCATAATCGTATTTTCACTACATCTTTTCCTTTCACTTCTGATCATGACCAATCACTTTCCTGTCTATTTTCCATGACAGATTTATGTAGAAGATCCTCATTTGATCATGTGATATTATTATCAAAACTGTTGTCGACAACTCTATCTTTTCTGGTTCCATTTTTCTCGTTGCGACATAACTTATCAAAATCTCAATATTACTTTTCAGGTACCTGAACCTCTCTTAAGGTTTTTGTAATTAGTTATGTCTTGACCTCTTTTAGAGTATCAGCCTCCTCAATATGATCATCTTAATAATATGTTCCTCTTTATCTAAAGTGTTATATTTGGAACCTATTGATTTTTCATGCTTCAAGCATGTTTCATTCTTATTTATATTAATTGGAGCATTTTTAGTTGGAACATGAGAATTAGTAATTCTCATTTAGGTCAGTAATTGAATCTGATAGATATATTGCAATATATCATGAATGCAATATTCGATGAACTTCTGGTTCATACTATTATTTTTGAGGATCTACATTTAATACTAATAATGCATTCAATGTGTTTTCTTTTCCAGCTACTCAATTTCTCCCCCTCATGTGGAAAAACTTTGTCAAATGACAATTAACCAATAATGCAGTACAAGTTTTATAAACTTATTTGTTCTCTTTTAGAAACACCATTTTGTTTCATTTAGAGACAAACAAGGAGGAGAATCTTGCCCAACATTTATCTCAAATTTCCATCTATGTGCATTATAGTGGATCAATAAGAACAAACATTGCACATTCAAACCTTTGAGATGGAAAATATCTGGATCCTGACCAAAAGCCAATTTCACGGGGAGAATTTGGTTGGCTTGATGTGTATAAGTGCTATAATATATCAAATCAAATATGCTAACACTAAAGTGGAAATCTTGTTTTCATAAGTATTGATCAAGCTATACACAGAGGCATTAACAAATGATTTATGGGTTTTACAATATGGAAATTGTGCACTCATCATCATAATGATTTATTCAAACAATCTTGCAAACTTCAGGCTGCAAGTTAATAATGATCACATATGTAACCATATTGTAGATGCATCTATCAAATTTATTGAATACATGTATGGTTTACATACTTTTTGAATAGACCCATATAAGTTAAAGATATTTCCAGAAATGTAGATATCCATTTCAAATCATAAATAGTGATTTTCTCATGATCCATATTCTATTGAGAACAAGTAGCACATAATAACTTTTGAGTTATATAATATGTTGGCTATTCATGAAGAATCTTCTGATTCTTCAGTAGATGTCAGTTCATAATTTTTTAATATATATTGCATCTTATATATGACTTAGATGATCAAACAAGTCATACCAACAATAAATTTGTTTTGATTAATAAACTTCTGGTTTACTGTAATAATAGTAAATAAATAACATAAAATAAATGAATAACAATGAATAAAATAAAAAATAGCAGAAAATGTAACAATGCAAATATAATAATACGAATAATAATGAAAGTAAAGCAAAATATTATAACAAGAATTAAAATCTTTTGGCTTCAGGCCAATGATGAGAAGTTATTATCATATAACTTTTAGTCCTTTTATCTTCAGGAAAAAGGAATTATATGGCTTTTGGCCATCCAACAAACATATATGGCTTCTAGCCATATAATAAGGAATTAAATGAATATAGTTTCTGGTTATATTGTCATATGGGAAAAGATATATGGCTTCTAGCCATTTGATATAATTTCTTGCTATATAATCTTAAGAGATAAATGAATATGGCTTATAACCATATAATCAAAACAATATGACTTTAGGTCATACTTTATAAAATTATATCAATATGGCTTTAAGCCAAAACTAAAATAACATCAATAATATCAAAGAACTTGTTAGGAAAATTGAAATAAGATAGAATAATAACAACAATATCCAATCCTAGCCATGGAATCCGGCGTTTAAAACATCTGGTAAAAGAATCAACTAATTTCATACAATGGCTCATCAGATTATCCTGGATTGATCAAGAGTAAATAAATCGAAGATGCAGTAAGAGAAAGTAGAGGGAGTTGCTAAAGTAACTGTAAGAAAAAAAAAACCTTACATACCACACAATCTAGATGTCATTATGCAACAAACAAAATATACAAGAATCAACAATATGCTAAGAACTTATCCGGTAGATTATCGTGTTGATAACATGTTATAAAAATAAAGAAAATTGAAGAGAGATGAGCAAAACAAAAGATAATTGGGGAGGAAGGAGAAAGTAATTCTTATTTATGTGTGTTCATCCAATGTGTATTACAAAGCCTCTACCTATAGGTTTACAACCTTTAAAATATAGCCATAAGGTTACAAAGAAATAAAAGCAAACATAATGACATTAAAATTATAAGAAACTCTTCACATGCCATTAATTGTGAGGTTATGGGATTTATGACATTAAGTATAAGAAATCTTAGGAGTTGGGGGTTATGGACATTCACTCTAAAATGTTTATAACAAAAACCATTTTTTACGAAATATTTATAAAACCTATTTTAAAACCAAAAAAACTGGAAAAATATTGTTTTTTGTTAAATTTGAAATATTTTAATTATGATTTATTTCTTCAACCACAACTATATATTCATATTAAAATAAAGGTTAAAGTATACGTTTGATCTTTTTAATTTACGTTATGTTTTAGTTTGGTCCCTCAAGTTGAAAAATTACACTTTTAGTCCTTTATTATTAACGTCGTTAGTTTAACTTAATGGAAAATGGTGATTCGGCAAATTTAAATAGTGATTATATAATTAAATGCTGATAAAATATTGTTAAACTTTAAAATATAGGAATATATATTAAATAATAAATATTTAAATAAATTTCAAAATCATTTGATTGTAAAATGTTGATTGAATTAACATTTTTCATTAAGTAAAACTAACAGTAGTAGTGATAAATAATTAAAAGTACACTTTTTAAATTTAAGGGACCAAACTGAAATTTGATATAAACTTTAAAGAACTAAACGTATATTTTAGACTTGAATAAACAATTGAATCTATTTCTCTATCAATTCAATTTTTCTAACATTGAATTACTTTATCATTATTAATTATATCATGTCTTAGAGAATATGAAGAGACATTACCTAGTTGGAAAAGTGCAGCAGATCTGGCCACTAACTGAAAATGACAAGTTCCTAACAACTTGTTCACTCCCTAGATGACCCTTTGGAGTTTAAATTAAAACTTTCTTAATCTCTTTTTGTTGTTGGGTGCGTTTCACATGTTGACACTTAACTTTTTTTCTAGCTTCTCTTCTGAATGTGCCCTGGATTTCATTCCACATTCTAATGTCCCTTTGATGATTTCTTTTTGTGGGACCATGTCACACTGATACTATGTTCTGATTTTTAATATGCTAACTAGTTGATTTTTTTTTGCAGAGATTAAGATAGTTAAATACATTATTTCAAAATATTTATAATCATTATTTTTTTTTGAACTTGTTGCTTGATTTATGAATTAATATATAATCTAATGATACATATAAACAAATATTTTTGAGCAATGTATCTAACTTCTTTAATCTCCATAATAAGAGTCAATCTAATCTTATGTTAAGAAGTAGAAGTAGTATTAACAGTGTGTGTGTGTGTGTGCAGCAGAACGTGGCAATAATGTCTTGGATATTTTAACCAGAGAAAGTGGATACTATCAGTATGAGAATAATTCCATTCACTTCATTTGAACCAAATATTGGCGGAAAGAAGCGCCATTTGGATACTCTGAAAAAGTGCGTTACACTATGAATGGAGTAAAGCTAAATTAAATTGGCAAGTTGGAATGGAAAACAAGTGACGATTATGAAGATAATCAAATTCTAGTAGAACATTTATATGCATAATGACTTAAACCGACATCAAAACCATTAGAATAAACTATCAACAACGAAAAAAAAAAATTAAGTTGTGAATTTATCTTAAAAGTTTTTATTCAAGAACAGTGTTATTGTTCAATGTTGCCCCGAAGGATACAAAATATAGCATTGTGGCCCAACTGCATTAAAAAAACTAACGTTGATCAATAAAAAATTTACAATGATTGATCGTTTACCTTGTTAATGGTAATGGGCAATATCTCTCTATTTCAATCTTTTTTGAAGTTAACTTTAAACCCAAAAAAAAATTTAAAAGTCATTTAAAGGGTAGTTTATATCTTAACTGTAAAATATACTTCATCTCTCATTCTAATCTGGTAGAATGGTTGATTTGACCCTAAATATAAAAGTTAGACTCACTTTATCCCCCAAATGCATATTTTCCCCTAAACTCTCCGCTGTTGATTGAATGCTAACCACTAAGTGAGTTTTCTCTCTCAAGAGAATAGTATTCTTTACAATTTTATTAAAAAGGGTATTTTAGAAAAATTAATACAGAATTTTACTAATTTTTTAATATATGTAAATTAATTATCTTGCTCCTTTATTTGATATATGAAAGAGAGTATTTTTTTTAGTAAGTAATCTCTTTATAAATCATGTTCATGAAGTTACTTAAGCCTTTATATTTTTAGCGAAATTCTCTTGCAAAATATGAGATTATTCTTTTTTTAAGGCTATATACATGTATTATTTTATTGATAAATATCATATTTGAGACACTATCAGATATTAATTATAATTATCTCAAGATTTAAACATCAATTCGTTACGTTGTGAGATAAATGTATCCTTTGATAGACCTAATTCCATTGGCTCATGAAACCATTCTTTATTAGCTAGAGGAAGTTTCCTTGGGTTTTCCTTCATTGCCAACAACAAAAGTTGGCCAATTTTGTCAAATCAAACAATTTTAAGCACTAGTTAGGGTGCTTATCAAAAGTGATGAGCTCCTCCAACCAATTACATTTAAATCGTTTAAATCTGATTTGGATAGTTTAGATCTGATTTTTTATATTTTTATGAAAAAACTTATTTTAATTGATATAAAATCTAAAATAAAATTAATCTCTTAACTATTATATTTTCAAATAATAATTATTTTATAAAAAATTGCTAGTTTTAAAAAATTTAGATTTGAACAATCCATAATCAAATCTGAATGATATAGATCTAATGGGTCAGGAGAAATCATCATTTTAATGAGCACTCTAACTAATTACGAATTATAGGTAGCCTTTGGCTTTTGAGAGAAGAGAAAGAAATAAATAAAAAATTTATTTAATGGAATCCACTGGGACCTGCAAACCCGAATCATAGATAAGTAATGCAGAAACCATACATATTTATTTTACTATATTTTAACATGAATATGGGCGTGTACTATTTAATTCCCCACTATTAATAAATTAATCACTCAATTTCAAACTTTGTTTTACAGCCGCTAGTCCCATATATAGTGCTTCTCAAGAGGAATAAATTCTCTTAAACTCAACCAAAGTGGACTGTTAAAGTATATATGCCCTATGCTTTTTGTTCAGAATCGCCGTTTTGGTTATTTAATTATTTATTCAATTCAGCTTTTCCAAACATTAGCGTTGAAAATATTCAAGCATAACTACCCACGAATTTAGTGGCGGGCAAGCAAGACGACAAAGAAACCGGTTTCAGTGCTCATCGTAATAATGAGGACCAAAAGCTCATCACCTCAACCAACTGTTCACGTCTAATTTAGATGTTCAAATGAATTATTTTACTCTTATTTTTAATAAAAAATATTTTTACATATACATAATTTAAAATAAAAATAATCTTTTAACTGTCAATTTTTTTAAAAATGAATTTTTTATTTAAAAATTATTCTTTAAAAATTTCAAATATGAACTATTGAAACAGTATGTATTTAAGGAGTGTAAATCTCACTACAATGATGTGTACCATAATCTTGTTATTGTGCTCTAGCAACAACAATAGTAATAAAGTGCTACTTATGGATGTTCGTATAAATTAAAGAGAAAACATTTTAATCACCTTTCTATTTATCTTAATTATAGAGTTATCCTATCTATTTTCAAAATATAAACTTAAATACAAACGTTAACTCCGTTAATTAAGAATATTTTAAAAAGATATTTTTAATTAAATAAATTTTATTTACTAATTTACCCCTTATTGTACTAAATTCTTATTTAAGAGTCAAATTTAAGGGTTAATTAACTATTAGGGAGATTGGGGTGGAGGGAAATAAAATCTCAATGTATAAATGAAGTTATATAACTTAAATTTAAATTTTAACAGAGGTTTATATCAGTTTTTAAAATAAAAAGGAGAAGTTTTCTATAATTTAGGTTAAATTGAGATATTTTCGGTGTATTTTACTCAAAACTAAATGATGTCAAAAATCAAAACAATAACGAAAAGGAAACCAAGTGGCAGGAAGGTCTGAAATGAGAAGTGGAACAGCTATTGCAACAATCAAACCATTGATCAGAATAATCATAATTTATTTAAATATAATATACATGGGAGGAGCAATAAATCCACTTCGCTCCATGGAAAAGATATTCTCTCACTTCTAATAATTATGCTTTACTCTTGCACCTACTCACTCAATGCAACAACCCTCAATGTACAGGGAAACTCAACCATGGTGACATACTATACACTCTTCTGGTTCTATTGAGGGTTAAATGGTACAAATGATACTGTAAGTTTTTTTGAGAGGCATATTAAAGGGTAATTTTTTTAGAAATTTTAAAAATGTGACAATTTATTCTGAAAGTTTAAATTTGAAAATATTAATCAATATAAATAATTAAGAGAAGATGAGTTTTAGGTGTCCATCTAAACTTCTCTAATGGCTCCACCTTTACCTTCTTTCTTCCTGAATTTACTTCAGGTTGTGTCCAAGCTCTCTCATATTGCCGACCCATTAAAATAATCAACTGTAAAATCATGTGTTCAGAGAATATTGGGAAATAACATTTACTAAAACTACAGCAACTAAGCACAAAAATTTCCAAAATACCCTTGGACACAATTAGGCCCAGATTAGTATAATTAAAGTACAAGGTGCCCATTATCAAAGATAAGTATAAAATTGATGGCCAACTTAGATGCCTTATTTGGGAAGATGGTACACATTCTATAATGAGGTTGCAATATGGTATGACAAATGTCTATTTGAGGTATAGTAGATGGTTGTGTTATGTCACATCTTTCTTCTCTAGTTTTATCATAGATTAGAGACCTCAATTAAGCCACTTGAGATCATTACATAAACTAAATTAGTTATCCAAAATGAAATTCAAAATTTCTCATATGAGTTACTATTCACTTGGTAACTTAAAAATTTTGGCTAACTTTAAAAATTCATAACTAATTCTTCAAATTAACATTAAAATCAAGTGGTTCAAGTCTCTAAATAAAGCTTATTCAATTTCCTACAGGGCAAAAATACTCATTTATCCAATTTCATGCTCAATTAATATAATTTATTACGTGAACTTTCATTGTTCATTTGGTCATTTTTCAATTTTTCATATTTTTCCCAAGTCAAGTAAGGGTTTACATGTCATAGGGCTACAACTCACATCGATCATAGCCAAACAACATACACAACAATCAATTGTAATGTAAATGTAAAAGTTAGAGAATTTGTTATCTTGATAACTTGACTTTCCAATTGATTTTAGTAGCTTCCCGCTTGCACTTTGCCAACTTTCTTTTGCAATTTACACTCCTACACAATTCATGATGCTTTTGGCATTAACAACAAGCCAATTCCAAAGCATTATAACACTTAAAAATCCTTAAGATTCAATTTTGACAACTTAGGGTTTCTAACTTTCTAACTTTTTCAAAATTGGTTCCAATATTTCCAAAATTATTTTCTCACTTCTACCCTACACAATTTTTCCTTCTTAATTCATTGGAAACATCAAAATTGACAAAATCACACTCCTTTATGCAAAATCCATGTAGACCGAAATGTGATAGAAAAATTGCAAAATGTGATTTTTCAACTTCTACCTTCATATGCATGCATAATCACCTTCCTAAACCATTTTCTCATGATTATTTGACATTAAAACATCCCTTTCCATGCAGATCAATTTCGTGCAGCACCTCATGAACAGGGATTTTATGCTAAAAATTTCATACAAGCTCAAATCAACTCAAACCAATTACAAACATGCTCCAAATCATGTATAGAGTTGATTTTTAACATCTATTTCATCTAAATCCCATTCTTTCTCATTTTCTCTCTAAAAACCAAAACTTTATCATCTTCGTGACAGCCAAAATAATCATTTTTAGAGAAAAATAAACTAATAGAATTGGAGAGGAGAGCTTAGGGATTAAGAATATGGAAGGTTTCAAGCTTGGAATATGGATTTACCTTGAGATTTGGCTTGAAACTTGTTCTCTTTGCTTCCTCTTCCTTCTCCACGGTTTTCCTCTCTCTTTTCTCACTTTGTTGGCTGCAAATGGAGGCTTGGAGAAGCTTTTAGACACTTGTAAAAATATACACGTCTAAAGTCATGTGGGGCTAAATTGCATTGATAAAACAACTTTACACTAATATAATCTACCACTTGTGATGATATCTTTTCTTGCTTTTAGTCTTCAAATATGAAGACACCAAGTGGGATTCCCTACTCCTCACAATTTACTCTTTAAAGCCAAAGTTACTTTGTGCTTACTTTATCCAGGTATTTTCCTCTGGAAATACTTTTCGGAACTCCCCCGATCAGTTGACCATTTTAGGGTCATTAAAAATTCCTTAAATTCATTTAATACTCCCATGATTTTTCTTTCCTTAAATTTCTTTTTAAAATACATTTAATTAGTTTTTGAAGAAAAGCATAATTCGGGGTTTCTGAGCCTTTTTCTTTCCGATCTAGAAAACTGCTTCTGACTTCCTATTAGAAACAATTTTACAAATTACTAGAATTTTCAAGCTATTTTACCACAATCTAAAATTAGATATTTGAGGCATCTGGATACTTTAAACAATTATATTTGACTAATTATTTACTAAATAGTCAAATATTAAATAACCTTTGAAATTCCCGTAAATATTATTTTTGTCATTTTAATTTAAATCGGGTCTTAATTATTAATAAGTGAATTTTTCTCTATCTTTTAGGGTTTTGTGAAATTTTTTGATAGTTTGGTCAAACTTTGACCAAAATATCCTTTGACTTTTTCAAATTTACCAAAATGCCATTACTTTTCAAAAAGACCATTGTACCCTTACTTTTTCTACATTTTGGAAAATGACATTTTTACCCCTCCTTTTCTTTCTATTTCCACATTTACCCTTTCTTTTCACTCTCCGGAACCTTAATTCATCTGTAGCTATTCGTTTAGTTTTCATTTTTAGTTACAAAAAATTGAGGATATTACGCGTTAGGACCATCTTAAGGCAGGTGGGAAAAAGAGGTATATTTTTCTTGAATTTTCGTAAAGGAAAACCTTGGATGTGAAATGTTTTTTTCGATGTCATGCATATTGAGAATGTTTGTGATAGAATTCTTACTAGGTTAATCCATATTCCAAGAAAGAATAAAGATAACATAAAGGGTATATTTGGATTAGCGGTGAAAGATACTTTTCCAACGTGATTTACAGTCTTCAAGGTAAGTATGTGACAGAAATTTTATATCGGATTGCGTAAACATGTATTTTTCTAATACTATGGAAAACAAGGCCATGTGATGTCAGACAAGGTTAAAATGGGAAAAAAATGAGGGAAGGAACTGGCAACTAGGACAATGGAACTCAAACATTTCTTCATGTGCGACGACTCACACACTATCTAGAAAAGGAAAAAAAGTTAATTTTTATAAGATTCTTACTGCAATCAAAGTTCCAAAGGCTTACCCACCAAATATTAGGATCCCCGTCTCAATGAAGGACTTGAAGTTGAAGGGTTTAAAATCTTATGGCTGCCAAGTTTTGATAGAGAATTTTATTTCCGTGGCTATATGAGCGATTTTACTCAATAAGGTGTGAGCTACATATGATCATTAAGTTATATTTATTCTTCAAGCCTCTTTGCAGTAAGGTGATTAACCCAGACAAAATGTGGAGGTTGCAAAGCCAAATTATAGTTAAATTGTTTGTGTGAGAGATGGAGATGTATTTTCCAACAACATTCTTTGACATTATAGTCTACCAAACCATTTACTTGGTTAGGGGAGTACAAATGTGAAACCCTACTTATTTAAGATATATGTGTAATACCCTTAGTTTTATCCCATTAACATACCCAGCGGAAGCATTTGAAATCACTTTAGTTGATCATAACTTGTGGAAATTGGAGTTTGAAAAATTTTGTTTTCAGATTACTATTCATAACAATCTAAAAATGGTCCAAACTTTGAAAAATCATAATTAATTATAGAAAAATTGGAATTGAGTGATTCCAAGTTCTATGGAAAAATAACTGGATAAACTTGAGATAAAAAATAAGTTCTGAACCTTTTTACCTCAAAATCATGACCAGTTTTAAATTTCAAAATTTACTATTTATTTGGTTATTTCCATTTTTCAGTATTTTTGTCCAATTTTGGAAGGGTGTATCTCTTAGCGTGGTTATCTGATTTGGATGAATTACCACTCATTTTAAAGAGAAAACTCTAATCCATTTGGTGGTAATATCTCATATCCTAACTCACTCGATTGCTACAAAATGAGTTGGTCAACTTTAGGTCCATTTTGTTGACTTTTATCCCCCTTTTGTTCATACTTGATCCAATTGAAGTATGATTTCTTTAACTTGCAACATTAATGTCTTTGAAGCATTTTGACCTATTCTAGCATGCTTGAAAATAAATCTACAACTACACATGCTATCACTTATAAACAACACATAATACCCTTATGGGTATTTACAATTCTCCACAAAATGCTCATCAAATACTTACCAACCTCCAAGCATTCTCCTTCTTTCTTCTTCCCTTCTTGGATAAAGATACCCCTAGGGTTTGGTCACATTGGTTGGATAAGATTCTTGGAAACCTTAGTAGCGTAAGCAACCATTATTCAATCACATATGTGATTAAAAACATGATACATTCATATACTGAATTAACATGAACCTTGAGAATGAATCACCATGCATACCTTTTATGTCAAACCATATAACACAGACCAAGGCATCATGGCATAAAAGCAATCTTTATCATGCAACAACCTTATCATTCATACCATGGCATATTATCCAATTCATAGCAAAGCAAGTAATCATGCTATTAATTACAATGATATGCAATTAAAACAATAATTGCTAAGCTACCTTTTTCTCCTTGCTTTTCTTGGTCCCTTGCTTGTCAACTATTTCCTTAATGTCCAATGGTCCTAGATAACATCACATAAAGGTTACTAACTCATTTGGACCACTATAGCATCACTCCTTTGTAGCTATTCTTAACTTGCTCTCTTTAACTTTAACTTTGTATTTTTGCTTCCATGGGTTTTAAAATTTATCTAACACGCTTCTTTTCTATACTTTTATATGTAGATTCTATTTTTAAGCTCAAGTAGCTCAAAAGAAACCTTCTTCCCTTTCAACTACTCAAAATAACAACTTAAAGGGAGTTGTTGCACAAAATTTCAACATTTGTTTCTAATGCTTCCAAACTTGGTTTCTCAATTATGCCCTACACAATTTTTCATTTTAAACTCAATGGAAGCATCAAAATCATCAAAAAAATATTCCTTCTTCCATTTTCCCTGTAGGTTGAAACAGTACAAAAAAATTGCAACAATATGATTTTTCAACTTCTTTTGCTTTATACATACATAATCTTACTTCTAGATTATTTTCCAATCATTGTTCAATATAAAAACACTCATCCCTTGTAAATCAATTTCGTGCAGCAGCCCATGAACAGTGATTTTGTACCAAAAATTACAAACTAGCTCAAATCAACCCAAACCAAGCATCAAGATGTAGCAAATTAAGCATAGAGTTGATTGGAACCACTTACCACTTCCAATTTTTGTTTTTTCTTGCTTTCTCACTCTAGCCCCTTTTCCAAACCCTCTCTTGAATCTCTTCAATCACAGCACCATAACAAAAATTACACCGATCAAAAGAGAGAATAGAGGTCCTAGATCAATTCTAGGGAAGGAATCAAGCTTGAATCACCAACTTACCTTGGATTTTTCTTGGAGTTCCTTCTCTTCTTGCTCTCGAAGACCACGACTTGCTCCTTCTTTTGCTTTCTCTTGTGCTGGTCATGTTTTGAAGAAAATGGGCTGGAATGAGTGATTAAAAATCTATCATTATGAGAATTGTGGGGTCCACTTACACTGATAAAGTAATTTTATACTGATGTAATCTACCATTTTAAGTTAATAGCTCTTCTTGCTTTTCCTCTTTTAATATGAAGACACCAAGTGCCACATTCTCAAGACCCACAATCTCCTTTATGAAAGCAAGATTACTTTATGGTTACTTTACCCAAAAATTTTCTTTTGAAAATGCTTTTCTGGGATTTTTTGATCAATGACCAAATTTAATGTCAATAACAATTTCTATAATTTCTTTGCCCTCATTATCATTTTTCCTTTCTCAATCCCCATTCCGGATGTGTATTTAATTAATTTATGAAGAAAACGATATTTCGAGGTTTTTTCTGGGCTTTTCTTTCTGTTTCAACAAACTGCTTCTGACTTTCTCTTGAAATCAATTTTATAAAAATACTACAATTCCTTAGCTATTTTTCCTTGCTTTAAAATTAAATATTATAAATAATCATTTTTGACTAATTATTTAATTAAATAGCCAAATATTAAATAACGTTTAGAATTTCCGCAAAGGTTACTTATGTCATTTTGACTTAAATCGGACCTCCATTATAGATCAATGAATTTTTCTCTATCATTAGGAACTTTGTAAAATTTTCTAATATTTTGGTCAAACTTTGACCAAAATGCCCTTTGACTTTTCTCAATTTACTAAAATGCCATTGAATTTCCAAAATGATAATTTGATCCCAAGAATTTTGAATTTAAACTTAGTTCCCTTTTCAAAATAACACTTTGGTCCTTTATTTTTCAAAATGTCTATTTTGCTATTACTTTTTTCTACATTTGTCAAAACGACTCTTTTGTCCTCTTGTACTTTCTATTTCCATATATATCTTAAAGTGGTTCATAATTGGTCTCTGAAATAATATGAGGTAAGCTAAAGGAGGTATTACAACATCTATCTACACAATTGTTCATCACTTTAATTGTAGATGAAAAACAAACTATACAGTACAAAACAAGATCAAGTGAGGAAAGCATGTACATTATTGTATCTTATCATAATATAAGAGTTAATTGAATGTTAGATTTGATATTAAGTATAAGACTTCAATCAACTTTATTTTTTATATTTATCATTCTAATACCTTAATTATACACACACACACCACATTATTTTTCTAGTACAATAATAGAAGAGGATATTTTAGAAAAAATAATACACATCCTTTTATAAATAAGTAAATTAATTTCTTTAATTTCTACAAATTAGGGCATTGCTTTTTTAGTTAGGTTTTTTTAAAAGCAAAAGGCTAGAAATATGTTTTCAAAAAACTAAAAATGGAAACATCTCTTAAATGTTTCCTTGTTTTATTTTTTCATTTCTTATTTTATGTTTGTAAAAATTGGGAAATCATTTTTTCTCTCCTCCATAACATTTTTCCATTTGAGAATCTGAGTTATCATCAAAGCTTTACCCTCCAATCTCAGTATCAATAAGTTTATTTTCAACCGTAATTTTTATAACAATTATCCAAACAATTTTTTTCTTGTTTCCAAAACTTGTTTTAAAAGACACTCTTATAAACCTGTTTTGAAAACGACAAAATTGATAACAAAAACAAACATGCTTTAATTATCTAATTCCTAATTGAAGATGTTGGGGGGGGGGGGTTTACATAAGTTAACCTTATATCCTAACACATATTATAATTGAAATGGAGAATGAACATGAAAGTGAAACAAAGGGCAGGATGAGGAATTAGGAATTACCTAGTTCATCTTGGCTACTGATGTCACTGCAAGAAGATTGGGCACACCCCAAAGAACAAGACTATTGGATTTGGGTTGTGATTATTATCAGAACCTAAACAGGAAATGAGGCAACCACTAGCACATATAGCTGCCACAATGATAGATTTTCCTGATATGCATTTTGGCAAACAAGGTGCAAAGCATATATATATATATATATATATATATATATATCTGAAAACCTGCTGATAGCTCTGCATCACTATATTGCATTGTTGCAAAATGTAACACCAACCAAGCTACCAATATTGACCTCACAACTTTCTTCCCCTCAATTCTTTTCCCTTACTCTCAATTTATATATAGTTAAGAATATAGCAGTTTAATGGTTATGATCTTGATAAGTACAACTCTATTTGGTATTAGAATTTATATTACCCCATTATTTCATTTGATAAACTTTGGTGGTTTCTTTAATTATGATTAATATTTTTATGTGCACGAGTATGTTTAAAAAGATGATTAATAAGTTCTGAAATTATTTCAATATTGGACCTTGGACATATCATAGTTCTGAATCGAATCTCTTTAGAAAGAAGATCTTTTGTCTCATGGTAGCCTGCTCCAGTTCCCTTATTTGCTACTTCGGGTCTTTTAACTGAACTGCATGAATTCAGAATATTAGTACCCGCTCTACAATCATATTGGTTAATGATGCACGTAAGTATGATGGTATTGGGCTGTGCAGCTCTTTTTAGTGGATCATTATTATCAGTAGCTCTTTTAGTCATTACATTTCGAAAAGTCATAATAAGAAACATTATCCAAAGAATCTTGGCTATTTATCATCATTCATGAATCCAATTAATTCAGTTAATATAATTTTTATAGATGGATATTACCCATAACATATAAACCTTTAGAGGCATGGGTGTAATATGTTTCATGCATATAGAGAACGACCGTGTTTGGGTCAAACACACACACCCACCCACACACACAGTTAAATAAAAGTGAAGGTATAAGAGAGATGATCGCAATCAACTTATCTTGATTTGGTTTTTCTGACCGATATCTAGTACCCTTATAACTTTTAAGAGAGATTATCACAATATGATTGACAAATTAGAATCTCCATAGGCATTACTAGCAAAATGGGCAACTTTTTTTTAAAGAAAACGTCCAATAAAGTGGCATTATTTTTGTTAACAAATATAGTTGTTTTTATTGTTTGTCTTTATTTTTTATAGTACATTCGGTCCTTGATATAAGATGCAATTGATTAATTTTATAAGATTAATTAAATTAAAGAAATTACTTTAAAGTATTTATATGTTTCATTCTTTCAAATTAATGTGCCTAACTTATAAACTGATATATAACCAAATAATATACATAAATATTTTAGGGAGATCATGTAATATTATTATAATTAAGTAATTTATTTATTTTCTTTAATCTCTTTAAATCAGTATACTGTATCTTATATTTAAAACATAGGTAGTATTTGTTATAATACAAACAACCATTGGATATAGCAAGAATAATATTAAATAAAATTCTAAATTATATAAAACTCTCTAATAGTTGCATATAACTTCTTTGATATTTCAAAATTCAAAGTTTAGATTTAACCCCCTAATGTTTCCTTATTCTATTACGAACCCTTTCCGTTAATTTACCATTATCTTTTTTATAGAATATGTCAAGAAAGCCCACTTAACTTTAAGCTAGTTGCATATAACACACATTTCGAAATTTGAATGTAACTTTTTTGAAATTTTAATTTTTAATATTAAATCCCTATTGTTACTTGTGCTTAATTGCTTGACTTAAAAGTTGCAAACTTTTCAATATCATTTTTCTATTTTTTGCCATACCAAAGAAGGCTATTTTGATGGATAAATTATAGTAAGAATTTTAATGAATTTATTAAGATTGTAAAAGAAGATGATAATATTTTAAGAAAACTATTCTACTACATTATGAAGAAGAAGAACATAATCAAATATAGGGAAACAATGCTTACATATCATAATCAGATATAGGGAAATAATGCTTACATATCTCGAGAAAAATAAATTTAGGGAGAACTACACTTAGGTCCCTAGGAAGATACATTCTCACTTTCAGGTCCCATGAAATCATCAAATGGATATAAAATCCCAGGGAATATGGGAGATTTATTGGAATTGTGAAAAAGAAAATTTACCTTAATAAATCATTAATGGTATATTAACTTGATAATCGAGACGCTTTGACTTGTTATTAATAACACATGACTTGTTATTATCTACTTTATTAATTGAAGCATCTTGATTTACTATTAGTGACACTTCAACATAAATTCCTTTTGCATAATTTGTATAGTGCAAAAACTCTTTAAATAAGCTAAACTAAACAAATATTTAACTTAGACTTATCGATGAGTTTATTTCATCAAGAGTAGACATTCTAGAGAGCTATAGATCATCTATGTTAGCAAGCATTTCATCTCCCTCAATCGCTTTGGATCCCCTCTAATTAAAGGAAAATGACATTAAGTTGGGTAAGCAAACTCATTTCATAAGGAGGGAAATACAAGAAATTCAAATAAGGGGAAGTGAAAAGACCCTTTTATTAAATAAGACTTTTAGCCTAATTAATGATTGTTAAATAATCCAGCTCATATTATATAACAATTAACCATGATAAAATGATAAAAATAAATACAAGATGGTTTACATGATCATAAAAGGATTTGTTTATCACTTTCAAAAATAGTATGACTAACCCATTATATTAGCATATTGGGATCTATGGCACAAAACTACCCAAGAATCCACTATAATAAATCAGCACCTAAGACTAAGGGCACAATAAGCGTAAGGATTAGACCTCAGCCCACTAGTCCCCATTCTTAACACTGAACCCCAACACAAAGGGTTTATACAAAAATAGCTCCAAAACATACGATATAATGGATCCACCAAAATATCAAAATATATATAATAAGGCATTACGACATACTATAATAAACTTTCAAAATAACGTGATCAAAATTATTAAAATATCAGACTACGTTAAAAGCATGAGCACTACATGCAGTGGCAATGTGCACATAATCAACACATTAAAAAAGGAGGAGGCTATAAATTGGAAATAGCTATACGCAAACCTCTAGAACCTTTTTAGACATCTCAGCACATATGTTATCACCTAAAAATGTTAATAGCAATGAGATGAGACATAAAGTTCAAGTAACCAACATATAATTTAAAGAATATGCAGAAAGGATTATAAGCAGTGAAGTGTCACATCACTTTTCATTACCCTTTTATATTCATTGGAGATCATATCTAAACCACTCAAATACCTTCCAATATTTAGAATTAGTAAACCAAGTGAAATTTAAAAACTTTTCTCACATTACTATTCATTTTCACTGTTCACTTGGTAAAAATTCTGAAATTTAGACCAACTTTGAAAAATCATAATTAATTTTAGAAAAATCCAAATTAAGTGGTTCAAGTCTCCAATTGAAGCTTATACAATCCTCTACATGGAAAAAATACTCGTTTGCCCAAATATTCCTCAATTGATACAGTTTATTGCATCAATTTGCACTATCATTTTTGGATTTTCCAGCATTTTTCAAGATTTTCTTCAAATTTTGAAAATACATAACTTTTTGTGTACACATCCAAATTAAGTATACTATGGCTCATTTTAAAGCTTGGGATGCGTAATATTTAACTGGAAATTTTCATAAAATTTGGATCTTATTTACCCAATTTTCAACTTAGTTCAACTTAAGGGTTTAATAAGGGTGTTGGACCCTTTTTCCACTTATCAACTTATTTATTTTAAATCATGGATATTTAACGTATCCAAGATAATTTTCTAGCACTCAAATAATACACCACATGCTAAAATTGCTAGCACATAAAATTATACATCACAACTTGGGTACTTAATTACAAACTTTATCTCATAAGCCCATTCCCATATTAACTTGAGTCATTCCTCCTCCATTAGGATTCCTCTTTGCCTTTGCCTTTACTTGAGCATGGACCTAGATGTTTGTATTTTTGGGGAGAATGAGATTTCTTGGAAATCTCCGTAGCAAAGTGTACTAACAGGCACATTAATATGCATGATTATTACTATAACTATCCATGATTATGAGCATATCTTACTACATACTGCTAAACTGAACTAGCATATGGCTAATGCAACACATAAGCAAATATTTGCATTTCAATATCACATAGCTCAATCAACTCATGCAATCATGGCAAACAATCATATTAACAATCATAAGCATTATTAATGTAAGAGTTAGTACAGTTGCTACCTGGTATACTTGGATTAGCCTGGGCTTACTTTGCTCAGAGCTCCTGAGTCTGGTAGACTCTCCTGATATCTCCCATGTATCTAGACTGCTCTTCTCCTGTTCCTTTTTCTTCCTCTCCTTTTTCTCTTTTATCTCTTTCCTTCTCTTTCTTTCTCTCTCTCTTTCTTTCTTTTCTCTTCCGTTCCCTTCGTGCTTCCTCTCCTCACCTTGGCTATCCCATTTATAGCCAAACCTTGGCGTGGTGAGCAAGCATATTTGCTTGCTTGCCACATGTAGGTACCATTTTCTTTTTCTTTTTCTTCTTTTTTTTTTGTTTTATAAGCTCTGCCTTCTGGGTTCCACTGATATATGATAATACAACTTTTCACCAAAAACTTTTACTGCATAAATATCACCCCTTTTTGCTCTTTTATATGGTATACTGATAATACCAATTGGATATCTCTAAGCCTATCAAATTAATTATTTCCTTTTTCTCCTCTAATTTCCTTATGGAAATCCTTTGATCTCTTGATCAATCCATCAGCCTAGAAAATTCCCATAATTCAAGAGGTACTTTTCTAATTTTTCTCCATCTCAAACTCTTTCCGGAAGTATCTTTTTGGGACTTCCCTGATTTTTCTCTTTTCTGAGCTTTCCTGCACTTTTCATTTTCTTATAGACAAACTACTTTGAACTTAAGTCTGAAACCATTTTTATACTAGAAGCACTTTTAGAAGGGAAACCTAGGTTATAAAAAAGCTATTGCCAAACATATTTTTTTTAGGCTAGAAGCGCTTATTGGGTCAGAACCATGATTTTGGCCAGAAGCTGATCAGCGGTGCTTTTCTCTCAGCGTTTACATGAAGCTTTAGATTTTCCATGCCTACCCCTACACACATGCTTCTCTCAACCTTTTGTCTCCACACTAGTACCTTCTCTCCCCGTGATCTCCATCTTGTTGCCTCACCCGTGAAGCTGCCTCAAATTGTTCTCCAGCTTGCTCCTCCTTTTCTCTCAGCTTTATTTATGGTGTCTATCGGTGTTTCAAATTGCTCACCTTCAGCTCTCTCATAAAATCGGTCTCACTAGTGCCGCAAACCTCACCATCATCTTCTTAGTACACCTGGCCGTCGGTTGCTCACGTCTTTTATTCACAGAGCATGCACACCGGTGAGCTCAAGTACGACACGTTACCTGCTTGGGTGCTATGATCTGTGACTCCTTGGATCATTAGGTTCTTCTTCCCAAATTTGTGGTGAGTTTGAGGTGTTTTCTTCCGCATTGTGTCTCCTCACCTCCGATCTGGTTAAAGATTTTCTGATGTTGTTAAATGTTGAAAGTGTTTTGGCTGAAGCTTGGCTTCATTTTAATTTTTATGCTGCATTTTTGGCTTTGTGGTTTGGCGTGGAAAAAAAAAGAAAAAAGGTTCTACTGGCTGACTCTTGTCTGATGGGTTTTATGCTTCGCCAAAAACTCATGGCATGGGTTGTAGCTGGTATGACCTTGTTCCCCTCCGCAGCTTTGACCTGTGATTTCAAGTGCTTGAGTTGCGCACATGTCATTTTCTTCTGTATTTTTTGATAAATAAAAAAACAGAGGTTCCATTTTAAAGCTGGGTTCTTGGTGTCCGAAGAATAAGAGGAAAATTGAGTCCATGAAGTATTGAATAAGGGCATGCATGTTGGAAATTTCATGTCAGTTGAGTTGGGTGTGTTGATGGAATTGATGAACTAGAAACGAGGGGCCTTCGTTTTGAGGCAAAAGAATTTCCTTTATTTGGAATAACATGCGTGTGCTGTGTTTTTGGGATTAATGTGTGTGTGTGTGTGTGTATTTGTAAATTGGGAAGAGATCGAGCATTATGTAATGTGTGTGCGTATTGTAAATTGGGTATTAATGTGTGCGCAAACGCGTGATGAATCCATAAGGCATTTCATTTTTGCACATGTTGAAGTTAAATGTTTTTATTTTTGCACAGCTGAGTTTGTAAACATTTTTTCCCTTTCAATTGAACAAAGCTACTTGTTATTGAGAAATTTTTTTTTGGACATATGAACAAAGAATGTTTTGAACAAAGACTTGTGTTCTTCATTTTGGTTCTTTGTTTTCACTTGCTTGGGGGTGGGGTACCTCGAAGAAGGGTTGTTTTCAATTGGCATCCTTTTTCTTGTGTTAATTATTTTGGTCATAATTATGGTTTCATAATTCTTATAAATTAGCTAATTAAATTTTATATTTAATAGTAATGAGGAAGCATATTGGATCTGTTTGCTAAACTGATACTATTTAAACGCCTCATTAATAAGTCTAATTTAAATATGAAGTGACATGAACAATAAAAAAAAGAGTGAAGAAATCTAATTAGTTAAAAAGTTGAATATTTAGATAAAATAAAAACCACTTATGTTAATTGGCAAAATTTATGGTGAAATTTATGCCCTATTTGTGTAACTGTTATGAGTTGTGTGCTTTAAGTTATATCAATTAAACATTGTATTTGTTGTATAGCATAATGAGTAACAATAAGGTGAAAGCCTCATGGGATATGAACACCACAAAGGTGTTCATTGACTTATGCCTCAAGTAACTCAATGCTGGACAGTGAAATGGTACTACCTTCAGTAAGGTCGACTGGAGTGAAATTGTAAGCGGCTTTTTTGCACAGACACAAAGAGTATACTTTAGAATACATTTAAAGAATAAATATGACTCCCTACGAAAGAAGTATCAGCTATGGGTTAGGCTGCTTAAGGAGACTGGCATGGGATGGGTGTGGAGAGGAATACTGTAATTACCCTAACGATTGGTGGGAGAAGAAAATTTTGGTAATTAATCAGCTCACTTATTGTTAATTATGGTTTTCCCCTATACTAGATTGAGTAACTAACGTAATTTATTGCTTCTAAATGTTCAGGAAGTTCCAAGATACAAAAAATTCAGGTTAAGGGGACTCCCATTCCAAGATAAGTTACTTCAGTTATTTGGAGGTGTGGCGGCCATAGGAGAAAATCAGTGGGCACCATCAAGTTCAGCACCCCCACTTGAGTCTGCGCCGCTAGTTGATTTGGAAGAAGGGTTTGGAGATAGTCACGAGGTAGAGGGGGCAAGAACTGGCGTGAATGCGGGGCTGCAGTATGTGAATTTCAATTACTTAAGTGGAGGTAGGGCAAGGAGGAGAACGAACACAGGAGATAGAGGTGGGGGTGGGGCCAAATCGACTGCCTCGCTGGGGGTGAATATGGGTGATGCCATTCGGAAGAAGGGGCCGTCATCTAAACAAATGGCGGAAGCTATGAAACTGATGGTAGAGGAAGCACGTGCTGATAGGATGGAGAGGAAAGAACGTGCTGCCAAGAGGGAAGAACATGTTGCCAAGCAGGAAGAACATGATGCCAATAGGGAAGAGGCATCAATTGGAGCTGTCTTGTCTCACTTTCAAATAGTTAAGGAAATTGTCACTAATGAAGACTTCTTCCTATGATGCACCAACCTCCTCGTAAGAGACCAATCAGCAAGGGAAGCGTATGTCGCGTGGAAGAATTCGAAAGACAAATTGTTGCTTTACCTTAGGCGGCAATGTTATAGCGATAATATATATATTAAGTACTTATTGTTGTAGTAATCTCATATGGATGACGTACTTATTATTTTCTAGACATGATTGTTATATTGTATGCTGAAATTATTTTAGTATTCGAACATGCTTGCATAAAAATATACTGTTCCACAATTTGAACTTACGGTTTCATGTGCTAAAATGTATGTCAACAGGTAAAAAACAACTATGGATGATGAACATTCACATGTTGAAGATTCAGATATTGAAAAGCGTGCTACCAACACATAATAGAGGCTTCAACGTGTTGTTACACTTGGAGCTGCATATGCTGGATTGTATTTGTGTCAAGAACCATGGTTAAGCAACGGTTATACAGGTCAAGCATGGGCAGATTCAATATTAGAGAGTCATCCCATCAGATGCAATGAAATATTCAGAATGGAGACACACGTGTTTTATGAACTTTGCGTTGCATTGCAACAACATGGTTTGCAACAAACAAGAGACACGCAAATTACAGAAATGGTTGGGATTTTTTTATATACCGTCGGGCATGCGGTAGGGAACAAGGTCGTACAAGAAAGATTCCAATAGTTGGCAGAGACAATTAAAAGGCATTTTCACAATATATTGGATGCATGTTGTGGCCTTGCAACATCAATCATCAAAACGCAAGATCCAAATTTTGCAAACATTCATTTAAAAATCCAACACAATCGTCTCTATTGGCCTTTCTTCAAAAATTCTATTGGAGCTATTGATGGCATGCAAGTTGCATGTGTTGTTCCCGCATATGAAAGAACAAAATATATTGAAAGAAAAGGCATCCCAACGCAAAATGTAATGACGATTTGTGATTGGGATATGTGCTTCACGTTTGTTTTGGTTGGGTGGGAAGGTTCTGCACATGATGTGCAGATATTTGATCATGCACTTATAACAACTTCAATGAACTTTCATCATCCACCCAGAGGTATGTTTAGAGTTGCTATGTGTTTTTTTATATTCACGTCAAAAACAAGGATTGACATATATTATTGTATTTAAAACTGATAAATATTTTTTGGTGGATGCGGGCTACCCAACACCCAATGGATATCTTGGTCCCTACAGGTATAAGGGCTACTATCTCCCAGATTTTATAGATCAGAGGGATTTCAAAATCAGAATGAGATGTTCAATTTTTATCACTCCAACCTAAGGTGCACGATAGAAAGTACTTTTGGAGTGTGGAAGAATAAGTTCACCATCTTAGAGAAGATGGGTAGATATAACTTCATGACACATGTCAAAATTGTATGCACTACGATGGCCATACATAATTTCATTAGAAGAACGTTTCTTACTGATAATGATTTCCTCCAGCATGATAATAAAGATCTTTTCGATGCTGATGATAATGGTGGTGATAATAAAGATAATGAATTTCCATCTTCTCAAGTACGTCCATCGATAGCATCTTCATCCAACAACACTCGTCTTCGCGATGCAATAAGGGATGACATAGTTCATTATAATTGTGAGTTGTAGTCATCTCATGTATGGATATTTTTATGTACCAATGCTGAAACTAAAATATTATGTAACTTTGCAATGTACAATATTTGATATGTATAATCAGAAATATATCTTCAATAAAATAACTTTCAGTTTTTGTTTACCAAAAAATATTTGTAGTTGTTATTTTACATATTTTAAGTAAATAAAAATAATTTTTTTAAAAACTATTAAGTATAAAATTTATTCGCTTTTGTATTATGAAATGATATTTTGACCATATACATGTATAAATTGTACACTTAAAAAAAAACGTCAATGTGTGCTAAAATTAAAAAAATAATTTAATACATTACTTAATATCATTTTTGGTCATTTCACATCCTAAAAGCTATTCTAACAACAACTATCTAAACATATTCATTTTTTCCGTAATCACCTCTTTTCTAAAATCAATTTTACTTTCAAAAGCTATTTTTC
Organism: Vachellia collinsii; assembly: GCA_006871305.1. Lineage (NCBI taxonomy): Eukaryota > Viridiplantae > Streptophyta > Magnoliopsida > Fabales > Fabaceae > Vachellia > Vachellia collinsii. Next base: position 16,967 of record QFDD01000384.1, on the reverse strand, counting down.
GCAATTCGAGACAGAAGCTATTTTCCAAAAGCTTTGCCAAACATGCTCTCAAGAGAGTTGGCCATTCTCAAGTAGCCCACAACTTGGTCCAAAACTTGAAAGGTTTAAATTTTTTCCATGAACTTTAAGATTCACCAAACACAACATCTTCCCCATACTTCATAAAACCCAAACTCATAGCTTAGTCATAACCAATTTACAGCATACATATATATAATCAATCTCTATCATATTCTCAATTCTAACGTGATATCATAAGAAATAATGAGTCAATAACACAAGTCACAGTATCAAAATATTATCCGCTTCACCAACAATTCATAAACATATAAAATTTAGTTCACACGAGTAATTTCACATTAGTTTACAAATCAATCATCACATATAATTTTTAAATTAAAACAATACTTATAGTTCAAAAGATGTTTTCAAAACATCTTACAACCTATGTCAAGCATAAAAATAAATTAAGTATAGTTACCTCACGCCAAAGCAAATATGCAATACCACAATAATTCAAAGGCCAAAACTCAAGTCACCAAAACATAATTAATCTACACAATTAATTCAACCACACATTAATACAATGCTATCGAAAACAATTATATATGAACTTAAATAAAACTCATTCATCTCTAAACTTTAAGTTCTCCAACATTTCCATACTTACAATCATTATTCAACTTCTTTATCCTAATCACATTTCTATTATCCAATAAACTCTATTTCACTTGTTAAAATGATTGTCCGATGCCAAAATAATATTGCCCTAGCAAAAGGCAAGTTACTTCCTGATTGACAAGGAGGAAGGAAAATCCCTGATAGACAGGGATAAGATGACACAGATCGCCCTAGCAAAAGGCGAGCTACTTCCTGATAGATAGGGAGGAAAGCAAATCCCTGATAGACAGGGATAAGGTGAGACAGATATTCTAAGGGGGAACCATTATGTGCTCCCTAAATTTTCCCACAAGAAAGTAAGAAAGAAAGAAGTAAAGGTAAAGCATTTGGAGTAAACCTTTCCCAAATCGAAAGAGAGAAATGACCTAAGAGTATTCCAGGGGTAAAATCCCTTGAGTTACTTGGGTACTATGAAGAGAATGTAAGATGATAAGTCCTCTCTCGGCAACATTATAGCGATAATCAGAAACAACAAGGATTGCTAAATCCTAAGATATACCATGTTGTTATAGAAAAGCTAGTGAGTGAGTTGGTTGAAGAAATAAATTAGTGTCTGAAAATCTAAGAGGCATAATAGAAGGAATGTGGCTTGAGAAAGATAAGAGTTATGATTTAAGATAATAGAACAGAAAGATGATTTCAGAAAGTTAGTAATGCACATGAACAGAACGGTGAGATGACCTAAGAATTGTGAAAAGTAAAGAAAAAGGGCTAAAAGTGACTAGGAGGAATGAGCAAGGCTTAAGAGAGCAGCATTGGCTTCTATGATTAGTCTAGGGGAATTATCAGTATCGTTACCAATGAAGTAGAGGTGAATTATTTTCAAACTCAATCTCTTGGTATAGAGTTCCTAGAGTTCTTGATACTGAAGAGGAATCGCACTAGATTCCAAATGGTCGCAGTAGACCTAAGATGGCTCACAGAGAACAGCAGAGTCAGAAGAAATGTTAGTGAGATCACAGTTAAATCTCAAGGTCGCAGTAGACCTATAGAGCCATAGAAGTAAGAGTACAGTACTAGGAAGTCAATAATAACCAAGGATGAGTTTAAGATACAAGAACCTCCTCAAGTTGGGTAACTAATATAGAGAGAGTACCCTTGACTATTTCTTTAGATAGCCTAGCTATCAATTAGGTGAGTTCATTTCATTAAAGGAAAGAGTAAGTGTAGAGCTACAAGTCCTGAATGAGGCACAATTAGGCTAACAAGTACAAGACAAGGATGTAAGAAAAATAGAGAGAGCTCCAGGCATAGCATCAACTCATTAAGTGTCAAGAGATAAAAACCTAAGGGTGAGTTAAAGGAAATACCATTGAAAGCCATAAAAAGAAATATCAGTTAGAGGTAAAGAGAAAGTATAGTACCAAGGTAGAGAAAGTTAAGAAAGAGAAAGACAACAGGTTAAAGTCAAAGTTTAGTCAAAGAGTGCTAAGTGAATATGGTTTATAAGAACGCCATAATAGCGATCATACGCTATGGCACTCATATGAATAAGGTGCCTAAGGAAAGAAGAGCATAAGTTTAAAGTTATGCATTAAATCTAGCCGAGGGCCAATAATCAATATTGGCTAGATTAGTAACTAAAGAGATAATATCATTGATTTCAGGAATGAAAGGTTAAACTATTATAGCTCAGGGTTAAAGCTGAGAATATTATAAGGATGGCATACAAAGCTAGTTAAGACTACTATGAATTTCTTAAGATGCCTACAGGCCTTACGAATGCCCTAGCAGTAAGCTTAAGCTACATGATAGAAATTTTTGACAAAACCTACACGGGGTTGTCGTAGTCTTTAATAAGGACATCCTAGAGTGCTCTAAATCCTTAGAGAAGCATGGAAGACAATAGAGAATTGTTCCATGTATTTGTGAAAGAGAATATTTAAATGCTAAACTCAATAAGTGTATATTTTGGGCTGAGTAAAGTTAAATTCTTGGATCATGTAATACCTCATGAGTAGAGGTTATAATGAGTTCTAGTAAGGCAGAAGCAGTCCCTAAATAGGAGCAACCCAAGTCAGCCACATAAATAAGAAACTTTTGGGTTTAGCAGTTTATTATGAATATTCTACAAGGAACTATTCTTGAATTGTCCTACTGCTAACTAAGCTCATAAGTAAGAACTAGTATTTCATGAAATGATAAGAGTGAGGCTAGTTTTGAAAAGGTCAAAAGAAGGCTAAACATAACTCCAGAATTAATGATCTCAGAAATGAGAAAAGACCTATAGAGTCTATAACAATGCTTACAAGGAAGATAGTAAAGCAGGGTGGCCGCCAATGTCTCACAGTAATTAAAGCTTCATAAATAAAATTTTCCACTATTATTTTGAGCTAACAACAATTATATACGCTCTAAAGATAGGGATGCAAGATCGTATATAGGACCAGTATAGTAAGATGATAATCATGAGGGTCTTAAGTAATAGCAAGACTATAAAGAGTCAAACTTGAGACAAGGAAGATGAATGGAGTTGCTCAAGGACCTTGACTACAAGAAAAGATGTTGTCCAGATAAAATAAAAGCAAGTGCCATTGCCCTAAGCCAAAAGGCAATGCAGGTGGCCATAAGAATGTTAAAAAGTAAGAGTTACTAGAGAGCTTCAGAGATTGAAGCTTAATGTCTCATATATAAATGCAAGTAAAGAGTCATGAAACTAATCAACTAACAAGGGATCTAGAATGTAAGGTTAAAGGAACTTAGAGACAAGTTAAAGTTTCTCCGAACTATTGAAGCACAGAAGAACCAAGGGAAGTCGGGGATTTTAGTAATTCCCTATTGGAATGCTAAAGTTCGGAAAGAGAATGTCATATCCCTCCAAAGTCTGCTTTAAGGCAATGAGTATAGATAAAACTTAATGAAAGTAAGTACGACATCCTCCTAGGTATGACTAAAGTGTATTATGAAATGAAGTATGTTGGTGGCAGCATGAAATAAGATATCACAAAGTGAGGGGCAAGATGCTTCACTTGCCAAGGAGTAAAGATAGGATGTTAGAAGCCACCAAAGATTATTATAATACCCTTCTAAAATGAAAATAGAATAGTATAGTGATAAAGTGCATTGATGTAATTGCCAGAAGCATTAAGTAGAAAGCGATACAAGTTATAGTAAACATATTAACCCAGTTAATATATTTTCTGGCAATTTAAGTCAACTAACTATTGAAGAAGTTGGCTTAGCAGTACATCAAAGAGGATGGTCAGACTGCATTAAACTGTCAAAGAATTTTATGTCAGAAAGAGAGCTATATGTCATATTCAGATCTTAAGAGATCTCCTCGAGAGATACCAAGCTAAGATAATTACCCTCGCATGAGTAAGCAATTGAAAGTAAAGTAGACAACAGAAGCAAATATGGTCTAAAAATAAAAGATCATATTTAGTAAAGCTTTAATTGTCAAAGAAAAGCTGCAAGTAACATGAAGTCGGCAAAGAATCATGCCACCAAGAGAAGACACCATTAAGGTTTAAGGTTGGAAATCGTAATTACCTTCAGATTTCTCCAACTATAAGTAATGGTCAGTCAATAAATGACAAGACACCTATTTAAAGAAAGATGAGACTATTTTAAGTTGTCCCTAAAGTTGGACCAATAGCTTATGGTTTAGCCTTATCCCCAAACTTAAGTCAAGTTTGCAATGTATTTGATGTTTCCCAATTCAAAAAGTGTAATCCAAACCTAGCTCATATTACAGAATGAAATGCTCTAGATGGTCTGCCAAGGATTAGCTCCAGATGAAACTACTTGGGAAACGAAGAAGGCTAAGATATACAAATTTCGATGACGAAATTTAATTTAAGGGGGAGAGAAATTTAATATCCAGGTTTTTGATAACTGGATATGAAAGCTAAATAAGTGACTAAGGATTAATTAAAGGTCTAAAAGAGTAAAAATGCCACTTTGCTAACAGAAAAAGTAAGGGCAAAATGGTCATTTTAAAAAAGTAAGGGACTAAAGTGTCACTTTAGATATTTAAGGATGGTAGAGTCATTTTAAAAATAGGACTAAAGTGGAAATATTGACATTTGAGGTACCAAATTGCCATTTATGAAATTCAAGGGCATTTTGGTAATTAATAAAAAGTCAAAGGGCATTTTGGTCAAAGTTTGACCAAAATATTAGGAAATTTTACAGAGTCCCAAAAGATAGAGAAAAATTCACTGATAATGAATTAAGGCCCGGTTCATGTCAGAATGACAAGAATAACGTTTATAGGAATTTTAAAGGTTACTTAATAAAGAAATAATTGAATATAATTATTTAAAATATTCAAAGGCCTCATATATCTAATTTCAAAGTAAGGATAGGGTGGTAGTTTTGATGAAAGTTATTTGGCATTAAGTAAGGATAAGATGGTAATTTTGAGAAAATTAATGTGGCACCAAGTAAGGGCACTTTGTTAATTTTGCCCAAAATATCAAGAAAATTGCCCAAGGCACATAAATATGAAGAATAATCTCTTGAAATATATTTGAGGCAAGATTGAGGTTAAATGAGCAGAAATAACCTCAAATTGAGTTTTTAGTAATTAATTAATATTTGACTAATTATGGGATTTTGAGCCAAATATAATTATTTAAAATATTTAGAGGCCTCAAATAATTATGGCAGAAGTGGGGAAAGATAGCTTGAGGATTATGTGAATTTATAAAAATGGTTTCAGACTTAAGTTCAAAGTAGTTTGCCTGTAAGAAAATGAAAAGTGCAGGAAAGCTCAGAAAAGAAAAAAATCAGGGAAGTCCCAAAAATATACTTCCAGAAAGAGTTTGAGATGTAGAAAAATTAGTTAAGTACCTCTTGAATTATGGGAATTTTCTATGCTGATGGATTGATCAAGAGATTGAAGGATTTCCAAAAGGAAATTAGAGGAGAAGAAGAGAATAATTAATTTGAGAGGCTTGGAGTTATCCAATTGGTTTTATCAGTATGCGATATGAATGAGCAAAAAGGAGTGATATTTATGCAGTAAAAGTTTTTGATAAAAAGTTGTATTATCATATATCAATGGAATCCAGAAAGCAGAGTATATATTAAAAAAAAAGGTACCTACACGTGGCAATACCAAGCCAAAGTTTTGGCTATATATAGGACCATCAGGAAGCGTTTACGGCCAAGAAGGAGAGGAAGAGAGGAGAGGAAAGAAGGAAAGAGAAAAAGAAAGTAAAGCAACGTGTAGATAGAAAGAGAAGAAAGAGAAGAGAGAGAGAGGGAAAAAAACAAGAAGAAGAGAAGGAGAAAGACAAAAGAGGAAAAGGAGAGAGGAAGAAAAAGCAGAGGAAAAGAGCAATCCAGATACATGGGAGATATCAGGAGAATCTACCAGACTCAAGAGCTCAGAGCAAAGTAAGCCCAGGCTAACCCAAGTATACCAGGTAGCAACTGTACTAACTTTAACATTAATAATGCTTATGATTGTTAATATGATTGTTTGCCATGATTGTATGAGTTGCTTAAGCTATGTGATATTAATATGCAAATATTTGCTTATGTTTTGCATTGGCCATATGCTAGTTCATTTTAGCAGTATGTAGTAAGATATGCTCATAGTCATGGATAGTTATAGTAATAATCATACATACTAATGTGCTTGTTAGTACATTTTTCTACTGAGATTTCCAAGAAATCTCATTCTCGCCAAAAATACAAACATCTAGGTTCATACTCAAGTAAAGGCAAAGGCGAGAAGGAGTCTTAAAGGTGGAGGAATGGCTCAAGTTAATATGGGAATGAACTTATGAGATAAAGTTTGTAATTAAGTACCCAAGTTGTGATGTATAATTTTATGTGCTAGCAATTTTAGCATGTGGTGCATTATATGAGTGTTGGATAATTATGTTGGATATGTTAAACATCTATGATTTCAGGTAAATAAGTTGACAAGTGGAAAAAGGGTCCAACACCTTTACTAAACCTTTAAGTTGAATTAAGTTGAAAATAGGGCAAACAAGATCCAAATTTTATTAAACTTTCCAGTTAAATATTACACATCCCAAGCTTTGAAATGAGCCATAGTTTGCCTAATTTGGATGTGTACAAAAAAATATATGTATTTTCAAAGTTTGAAGACAATCTGGAAAAATGCTGGAAAATCTGAAAATGATAGTGCAAATTGATGCAATAAACTGTATCAATTGAGCCATATTTTGGCCAAACGAGTATTTTTTTTTTCCATGTAGAGGATTGTATAAGCTTCAATTGGAGATTTGAACCACTTAATTTGGATTTCTCTAGAATAAGTTATGATCTTTCAAAGTTGGGCTAAATTTCATAATTTTTACCAAGTGAACAGTGAAAATGAATAATAATACAAGAAAAGTTTTTAAATTTCACTTTGTTTACTAATTCTAAACATTGGAAGGTATTTAAGTGGTTTAGATATGATCTTCATTGAATACAAAAAGGATAATGAAAAGTGATATGACAATATACCTCCTTAGTTAACATATGATTTGTTTTGTTATTCCTATTTGTTGATACAACTATCATCACTAGCTTTTTTTTTGTTTCCTTACTAAAATCTTATATTGCATGTGATGATGGATTCTAAGCTTTGAATACATGACATATACTTTTAAATGGGTTTTAAGGGTTATATATGAAATTAGATGCATATACTTTTAAGCCTATTCAAAGGCCTACATTTTAAGTAGGCATTTAAAAAAACTTCAAACTTTGTCAGGCTTTTTGAGAGTTCAGTCGTAGTATTAAAAAAAAGCCTAAACATAGGGTTAGGTTTCATATTTCTATAGCAGAACAAGCCTATTTATCTAGATCATAGCCTACTTTCACCCCTAATTTGAACCAAATACACATTTAATTGTAAAAATCAATCAATATTATTTTTCTCATATAATTCCTACTTATAAATCACATTTAATTGATTAACACAAATGAATAAAGTTAGTTGAAATTAGTTAATTGTTTTAAATTTTCCTGTATTTTCTTAAATTATCATTAATTAAAATTAAATTATTGATCTTCTCTTTCAATCACTCCATTTTCATTACTCAACAATATACATCACTATAAAAAATATTAAAACTTGAAATTGAAACATAAAACACTTGTAGAAGATGAATAATGAATGAAACGGAGGTAGCATATAAATTTTTATTCAAAGGACAATAGTTAACAAGATTTATTATGCTATAATCAAAGTTAGGTAATTGTCACCCCCAAAATAGAAACCAACAACAACAACAACCAGTCTTTTCTCATTAGATAGAATCAGTTACATAGATCACACAATATTATTTATGCTCTATTAACTATCAAATATTTAGATAAATTGTTAACTAAGAAATTTCACTCAATAACTTTATTAAGTGTACTATTTAATCTTCCTCTACTTGTTTTTAGATAACCTCATAATGTTTGATCTATTATTCTCATCAACACATCTCCAATAGCCTTATTTGTATGTGTTTGAACTATCTCGAATGATTTACTACCATTTTTCTTCAATAGATATAACTCTAACTCTTCTTCTATATGTTTATTATCAATCTTATCTTTAATTTTTTTGTATAACCACATATTTATGTCAACATCGTCATATTAGGTAACCCCCATTTTTTGCTCTTACTGTCCTTTTAAACCCAACATTTACCACCATATAGTATTGTTGCTCTTATTGCTACATGATAAATCTTCTCTTTTACCTCTTTTAGTACCTTTTGACCATAAATAACTATACTAGGCTTTCTCCATTTAAACTGGGCAACGTAAATTCTATTATTAACATCTCTATCAATTTCACCATATCTTCATATAATTGATCCAAAATATTTGAATTTTGCCACTTGTGAAATAGTTTCATCTTCCATTTTAACCATCAAACCACTTCTATTACATCTTATATCAAAATCACAATGCTTAGATTATGTCTTTCTCCTATTCCGGTGGAAACCGTTTGGCTGGAAATTCCTTCTCCATAGCTAAATTTTAGAGTTAATATCTTTTCTTAACTTAACCACAAGAATTATATCATCAACTAAAAACATGCATTTAGAAATATTTTCTTATGTAAGCTTGCTTAGAACATTTAGAAACAAGTTAAACAAATAAGGGGTTATGACATAAAATAAAAAGCATTGCAGAGAGGTGTGCCCCAAAAGAGTCGATATCATGCATTGAAGGGAAAAAATGTAGGAACGCTAAATAAATTAGATATGCATTGAAGGCTTCGGAAGAGCCAATATTATGGAACATAATTATGCATTGAAAATGCACTATATTCTACTAAATCTATATGAAACTTATTAAGTTTCAAGATATCCATAGAAATAGATACTCTACGGAAGCAATAACTGAGGATAATATAAAATGTCTTACATTCCAAATTCAGTTTTTGGTAGAAAGTATATGTTATAAAATTTTCCCCCATTTTTCATTTATCTTGTATTATACATAAGCATAGTTGAAAGTATACGATAGTAAACTAGACGTTTACTAATTAATTTAATATTTGTCATGAGATAGTAAACCAGAAGTTTACTAATACAAACCAGAAGTTTATCAATGAATTTAACATTTCGCATGAGATAGTAAACTAGAAGTTTACCAGTACAAACCATAAGTTAAGTAACATAAGGCAGCAGCTTGACAAGGTAAACTAGAAGTTTATCAATAAATTCAATATTTGGCATGATCGGTTAGACCATCCCAGTTCAATTATGATGTGAGAATTGATTGAGAATTCATGTGGACATACCCTGAAGTATAAACAAATACCACGATTTCTCATATGTTGCATGGTCCAAGAGAAAATATATTATTAAGGCTCTCATAAAGTAAAATACAATGTAAACTTCTCACATTCTTAGAATGGATACATGTATATATTTGTTGGACGATAAACCCATATAGTAAACCATTAAGTTACTATATAGTTTTAAATGATGTATCAACTAAATGGTCTGATCTTTGTTTATTATCTTCTTATCACCTGGAATTTTTAAGATTCCTTGCTCAACTAATATGGTTAAGAGCACATTATCCTGATTATCCGATCAAGGAACTACATCTTGATAGTATTAATGAATTTACTTCAGTAGCCTTAATGAGGATTCCATGTCCCTTGAAATTGATGTTGAACATCTTGTAATTTGTGTTTATACATAAAAAGGACTAGCAGAATGATTGATTATAAGGTCACAACCTTTTAATGAGATATAATCTCCCATGTTTTGCTTATGGACTGGCCATTTTGCATGCAACGCATGAGGCTAATAAATTATCGAAAGTTTCCCCCTTGTAAAGGTTTTTGATCAAAAACCTAATATTTTCTACTTTTGGGTATGTAGTATATGTGCCTGTAAAATCACCACAACACACCAAAATGGGTCCTTAAAGTAGGATGTGAATATATGCTAGTTATGAATTTTACAACACAATTTTATGAGTGTCATTTGATAAATTACTTTTCTCAGCATCAGTGGGAGAAAATAAGCAGTTGGATAAATAGATTAGCTTGAATATATTATCATTGGCTCTGCTTGATCCTTATATCAAATAATGTACACAGAAAATTCAAAAGATAATTCATTTAAAGAAATCAACTATCTAAATGCCTGAAGCATTTACTGACAGAGACAGAGAGAGTGATAAAGTCACATATCCTAGTTGCTAATGCTTCTATATGAATCAATGTCCTAGAAGGACAATCTATTATGAACAAATCTAAAGCATGCCTAAAGCGTGAAAGGTTCATCGGTCCTAAAGATAGAGATCCTAACGAGAGAAGGAGCCAAGAATATAGATGGTAAAGTTGGGGTTGATCAAAGAAATTTGATTGCTCCAGAAGAGCCAACTCCTAAAGAGTTATTTCCTCTAGATGAGAATGTTGTAGTTCCAGAAGAGACTAAGGTACTTGACATATTTGAAAACAACGAGATCTCAATAAATTATGGAATTCAATGGGAACGAAATGAAGTCAACATTGACAACATCTTTGCTTCTAAAATAGCATATGATGTAATGAATGATGAGGATTATGAGCCAATATCCATTGTTAAGTGTCAATAAAGAAAGGATTGGTCATATACATGTAAGCCATTAATGCAAAAGTGCTGTAGTTGAGAAAAGAAAAGTTTAGGATGTAGTCCTTATGCTTACAAATATAAAGCCAGTTGAATACAAAATGGGTATTTGTGTAAAAGAGAAATTGAAAAGGCAAAATGATAACATATATGGCAAGCCTTATAGCCTAATGTTTCATGCAAAGATCTGGTATAGGTTGTGAAGAAATGTATTCACCAGTAGTAGATATGAATATTTTTCATTGTTTGATTAACCCATTAGTAAAAAAAAGGGTTTGACTTACAACTCATAGACGTCATCAAATCATGATTGCATATCTAATGGCACACTTGATTGTAACATTTATATGAAAGTCCCTGGAGGACTCAAAATACCATAAGCATCAAACCCAAGTTCTCAAGAAGAGTAATAAATTTAGTTAAACAAGTCTTTATATGGCTTGAAGCAATTAAGATACATTTTTATGAAAATATGTAAATTTGTCATAATTGTTATCTATATTGATGATGTCAACATTATTAGAACTCCTAAAGAATTACAATTGGCAAATGATTGTCTGCAGAAATATTTTTTAAATGAATGGCGTATAGTAGTTTTACCTAGATAAATCAATTATGAACTTAAATGATTGCGATATTTTTGCAGGTTGATAAAAGCCATTTTTATACCCCAAGAAATTAACAAAGAAGAAAATTAAGAACTACTTAGTCTGGAAGTACCATAATTAAATGATATTAGGGCACTAATGTATATTGTTGATTTCACATGTCGCGTCATATTATTTGTTGTTAATCTATTAGGAAGACATAATTCTTCAACATTGTAAATAGAGTAAAATATATTTTTTGTTATTTCATAGGCACTATAAATATGCGGTTATTATACGCAAGTATATCAAAGCATGAACTAATCGTTTATGTATATGTTACTTATTATAATTGTCTACATGTATAGGTACAACCATACCAAAGGCATGATTTCGTAAACTCAGAGATATTAATGTTGTCAAGACCTTCCATTTATAATGGTGAATTTTTACAAACTTCAAGGCTACTTTCAGCGGTAGCTTTTTCTGTCGTTGCTGAAGGTCCTTTTTTTTTTTTTTTTTTAGTGTCTGACTGTTATCTAGTACCCTTAGAACTTTTAAGAGGGATTTTCACAATATTATTGACAAATTAGAATATTCATAGGCTTTACTAGCAAAATGGGCAATTTTTTTTAAAGAAAACATCAAATAACATGGCATTTTTTTTAACAATAAATATAGTTATTTTTATTGTTTGTCTTTATTTTAAATATTATTTCTAGTCCTTAATATAAGATACAATGGACTAATTTGAGGAAATTAATAAAGTTAAACAAATTATTTTGAAGTATTTATATGTATAATTCTTTCAAACTAATATACCTAACTTATATATTAATATATAACCAAATAATACACATAAATATTTTAGGGAGATCATGTAATATTTTTATAATTAAGTAATTTATTTAGCTTATTTAATATCTTTAAATTAATAAACTGTATCTTTTATTTAAAACATGGGTAGTATTTGTTATAATACAAACAATCATTGGATATAGCAAGAATAATATTAAATAAAATTCTAAATTATATAAAACTCTCTAAATTTTAAGATAATTGCATATAACTTCTTTGATATTTCAAAATTCAAAGTTTAGATTTCACCCCCTAATCTTTCCTTATTTTATTATAAACCCCTTTCCGTTAATTTACCATTATCTTTTTTTATAGAATATGTCAACAAAGCCCACTTAACTTTAAGCTAGTTGCATACAACACACATTTTGAAATTTGAATGTAACTTTTTTGAAAGGGATAAGGTCCATTTTTACCCCAGAATTTTCACCTAAGAGCACTGGGTATCTGGAAGTTTTTTAAGAAGCAGTTTTACCTCGGAAGTGTGAAAAATGTAGTAAAATCGCCCCATCCATTAGAATGGTTAATTTTGACCGTTGATTCTCCTATTTTGACCACCTGTGCTGATGTGGCTGCCTCACTCATGCCCAGTCAGCCATTATCTTCTTTCTTGTCAATGGAACACTTCCTCCTCTCATAGCAAGTAGATTTCTCAGAGCAGAGGGAAAAATTAGCTGAGTCATATCTTCCCAAAATATTGGTAAAACCATAATCTTATACATGTCAATTAGTAATATAGCAAGTTAGGGAAAAAATCAATACTTGGTCATTATTCCAGCAAAAGAAAAGTTATACAGGCTTCCATACTGGCTCTTCTTCTGACTTGATTTTGCCTAATTGATATTCATCAGACCATATGCAGTGTATTAATGGGGACCCATTTATTTTTAATCTTCCTGAGTTTGAAAAATGACTCCAAACTACAGAAAGGGATATGCTTGTTGCATGTTATAGTAAGTTTGACTTGCATATTTAGATGCATTTTTCCTACCAAGTTACCTATGTTTGATTCATTCAATTTCAACCTTCAAATGCACAGTCAAGAAAAAGAAGTAATTTGGGAGAATCAGATTTAGAAAAAGAGGAAGAAGAAGAATACTTTAGCTTAATTTCTTTAAGACACTTGATGCTTTATACCACCAAAAACAGATTTTTATTTGCCTTGGGAACACCTAAACCTTGACAGAAAAATTCAGCCACCAATATTGAAGCTATTCTCTTAGAATTTAGAATTAGAGTCAGAGATCATGAACCCCTATTTCGATTTCTATAATCAATAAATAAAAAAATTAACATGCAAGCTTCAAAACAGCATGCAAATGCTCGGGTTCATATTCTTATTCATGATCAAGCTATTTAAATTGCCCACTGTCACCAATTTTCAAAAGAAACAAGAAATCCTTCTTGAAATCATGCGCCCTGTTTTCTGTTCCCCATAGAGCCCAACAAACCATTACATGCAACCAATAATTTCAGCTTAAAACAACCTCCAACAGCAGCATTCCACTTTAAACCAATAAATACTCATTCTTTTGGCCAGGGTATTGTTCACGCCTTATGGGTTTTTGGAACCAGTAAAAAAACTCACATGCAAGAAGCAGAAATTAGGGAGAATTAGCTAGCAAAGAAAGCCATAGAAAGAGATAGGCTTAGTGGCACTATTGAGATGAGCAAGAGGCTTGGAGGTTATTGCTTTGCTTGGTGGTGTGTTGGGCAAGGAGAAGGCTTTGAATGGAAGAGGAGGAAGTGGTCTGATAGCAAGGAAGAAGAGGAAGGCTGACTGGGCATCGCTGATGTAGCCACATCAGCATAGGTGAGTCAAAAGTAGAATTAACGGTCAAAATTAACTCTTCTTACGGATTGGGCGATTTTGCTACCTTTTTCACACTTCCGAGGCAAAACTGCTCCTTAAAAAACTTCCAGATATCCAATACTCCTAAGTGAAAACTTCCAAGATAAAAATAGACCTTATCCCTTTTTGAAATTTTAATTTTTAAAATTAAACCCCTATTATTACTTGTGCTTAATTTCTTGATCAAAGGTTGAACTTTTATTCTTATGTAATTTCTTGTCAATGCAAACTTTTCAATATCATTTTTCTATTTTTTTTTCCATACCATAGAAGGGTATTTTAATTGATAAATTATAGTAAAAATTTTAATGAATTTATTAAGATTGTAAAAGAAGATGATAATATTTTAAGAAAACTATTCTACTCTATTATGAAGAAGAAGAACATAATAAAATATGGGGAAATAATGCTTACATATCTCCAAAAAAATAAATTTAGGGAGAACTACACTTAGGTCCCTAAGAAGATACATTATCACTTTCAGATCCCAGGAAATCATCAAATGGATATAAAGTCCCAGGGAATATATTATTAGTAGTATATTAACTTGATAATTGAGACGCTTTGATTTGTTATTAATAGCACATGACTTGTCATGATCTACTTTATCAATTAAAGCATCTTGAATTATTATTAGTAACATATTAACTTATTAATTAAAGCACCCTAACTTATCATTGTTGGCACTGCTACCTATCTTATCCTAACTTGTCATTAATCACACATTAACTTGTTAATTGATGCACACACCAGGACTTATCATTGATGGCATCCCTAGTAATGATAATTTGTTTTCCTTGAGACACGAATAAAATTCCCTCATAAATTTAATAATAAGTAGTACAAAAAATTGTTACTTAAAAATGGGTCGTAGACATAAATTCAACCAACTATAAGCTTTGTGAGGTATTTTGTTCGTTTTTGTCATGGTATTGCCTATTTCAAGGGAACTCCATTGCAATAATTCAAGTGGCAAAGAAAAGCTGCAAGCCCAGTTTATTTTCTCATGATCCATTGCTTGGGTGCTGCTACAAGGGTGTGTTTGACATCACCTTCCTACATTAAAAAACAATTGCTTCTTCAACATAAAATTCCTTTTGCATACTTTCTACAATGCAGAAACACTTAAAATAAGCTAAACTAAACAAATACTTAAACTTATCGATGAGTTTATTTCATCAAGGGTAGATATGCTAGAGAGCTAGAGATCATCTATGTTAGCAAGCATTTCATCTCCCTCAATAACTTTGGATCCCCTCTAATTAAAGGAAAATGACCTTGAGGTGGGTAAGCAACATCACTTTCATAAGGAGGGGAATACAAGAAATTCAAATAACAGGAAGTGAAAAGACCATTTTAATCAAACAAGGTTTTTAACCTAATTAATGATTATTAAATAATCAGGTTCAGATTATATAATAATTAACCATGATAAAAATAATTACACGCTGGTTTACATGGTCATAAAAGGATTTCTTTATCACGTTTAAAAATCGTACGACAAATCCATCATATTAGTAAATTGGGATCCAGGGAACAAAACTGCCCATAAATCCACTATAATAAACCCGCACATAAGACAAATGGCACAATAAACATAAGGGTTAGACCTCAACCCACTAGTTCCCATTCTTAACACTGAACCCTAACACAAAGGGTTTATACAAAAATAGCTCCAAAACATACGATATAATGGATCCATTAAAATATTAAAATATATATAATAAGGAACTACGGCATACTATAATAAAATCTCAAAATAACGTGATCAAAATTATTAAAATATCATAGTACCTTAAAAGCATGAGCACTACATGTAGTGGCATTGTGCATATAATCAGCACATTAAAAAAGGAGGATGCGATACAATGGAAATAGGCATACACAAATCTCCATAACATTCACTACAAAAAAAAGTGATTTTGTAGCAGTTATTTGTTGTCATTGTAGCGGTTATAAACCGCTGCAGGCGATATTGTAGCGGTTTACAAACCGCTGTAAAACTCACTGTGGCAATAGGTTTAGTAGCGGTTTTTGTAACATCCTGAATCTTATTTTTGTGCCTTAATTATAATTAAGAAATAATTATTTGTAAATAAAAAAAATAAATAATAATAATAATAATATTATATTATAATAATATATTATATTATATTATAATATATATATTTTATTGAGGTGGAGAGCGTCGGCGGAAAGAAGAATCAAAGTAAAAAAAATATATATATAATAATAATAAAATGTTATTATATTATTATATTATATTATATTTTATTATATTAATATATTATATTTTATTATATAGTGGAGGAGGGAATCACGGAACGGAATGTCTGCCATTGTTATATTATTATATTATTATATATTATTATATTATTATATGATATATTATTATATTGAGAGGAATGAAAACGGAATTGAGCGCCGTGGCTATAAATACATACTTATGCATTCTCTCCTCTTCATCATAGTCGTGAAGGAGGAGAGAAGGAAGAGAGAAGAAGTATTGCATTACTGACTCCAATATGTTGAGATAATTTGGGTAACGAAAATCTCTTCTTTTCAATAAATTTCTTTCATGAAAGTTGTTCTATATATTTTTATCTTTCTAATGATGTTAATTTTATTCTTATCAGAAGAAATTTTTAAAGTTATTATTTAGAAAAGTACTGAATTTCGGCAATATAAGTCTATAGTAATGTAGAAAGATTTTAACTAATAACTTTACATAGATTGTATTTTTGATTTGGTTATTTAATTATTTTATAATGAATTGTTATAGAAATAGATTTAACAATTTCTATTTTTGAACTGATTAAGTAGTTAAAATATTTATTAAATAATTTATTTGAGTTATTGGGAATAATATTAATATTTTCAATGACTTATATTTTTGAAAGAATGTATGATTTATTAAATAGAAATTTTATGTAAGAAATATAAATG
>QFDD01000383.1:0-34464 GCA_006871305.1 Vachellia collinsii | reverse complement strand
CTCCATTTCCCTCTGGCGTGGGGGCTACGCTATCATTCCCCCCACCTCCCCCTCCCTTTTTACCCTTTTACCCCCCCCAAGCTCTGGTATAGCTTCGGACTCATCCGTCACACCTTATAATTAACTTGCATAGCTTAACTAAATGTTGGCAACTTAATATATATACATCTGACACAGTAGTGGTTCCGTTACCAGTCTTGAAACGCACACACAATTGTACGTGAATATATGCATACATCTCAGACACAAGCTCACATGCATCACTCCATTCACCTTCTGCAACTTCACATGTTCCTCCCCAACTCTTCAATACAGTCCCACCACATACATAACACACACACACACACACACACACACTCTCTCTCTCTCTCTGCATATTCATATATCCCTTTTCTGGGGCCATGCATATCTCCCCCTCCCTCCCTCCCTCCCTCCATATTCCTATATTCAACATTCAACATATTCAAATCCAAATCTCTCTCACGCCTCACATGCATCATCCAACGCCAGATTTATATATATGTGTATATATATATTAATCCGCATTCATCCTATAGAATACCCATTCATCATATGTGTATGTTCCCAGCAGATATTCCCTGTCATCATCCTCATCACCTTAACCAACAGCAGTCCACTTCAATATATTCGCTTTTGAATCTAAATGAGTGGTCCCTCTCCAATATCTTTCCCGTCCATATAATCAACAAGTGGATCCCCTCCCCAGAACTCCCCTCTTCTCTCATTCCTTCATCTTCCCGGCTTCATCCTCCAGATAAGCCACATACACACCACCACCACCACATACAATTCAATTCATGCAACCTGCAATTCAAAAAAAACAACAACAAGTTACAAAAAGATCTTTGAATTCCGTGCTTAGAAAATAACATGTGAAAATTTATGCGTCATAAATAATAATATAATATCATATATTTTCGTCGCTGGGCTGACCCTGTGGATAAAACCCTGTATTCTTCTTTTTTTTCCCCAACACAAATATGAAACAGGCTGTAACGTAACATTAATTAATTGAGTTGAATCCTGCTGGTCCGAATAGTCTTTCAAAGCCCAAGGCCGTGATTAGCGCCCCCCCCCCCTCGAATGTTTCTGCGCAATCCATCCATTTCTTTAACCAATATAAAAAATATGTGTGTTTTTTTTATACGATTTTTCTTTATCCGTTTGATTTGCCGTAAAATCAGCAGGGAACCGTGATGTCTGTTTTATTTTATCCCCTTCGTACCAGTACGATTCCCAACCATACGGGAGGCTTCTCTCCGTAACGGGAATCTGACGTGGCCCCGTTAATGAGCTGCACAGTAGTGACGAACCGTTTTTGTTAGTTGGGCAATGAATGACTCGTAAAGTTAAAATAAAAAATAGAAAAGGGGAAAAATTAAAGAAGCACAGTCACGGCACGTGAGTGGCCGACTCTTTCCACGTGCGAGAGAGAGGAGAAGAAGAAGAAGAAGAAGTTGGGGGAGGTCGTTAAAAGCAGGTTACGGTTAAAATGGAGAGCGTTGGTTGGGGTAAATCTAACCACAGGGGTTAACATAACGACTGGGTTAATTGACGGCGTGAAATGGGAGACTACGATACGGATACGATGGAACGAAACGGGCGGGGAGGGTGCAAACAAGAAAAACGATTAGTTGTTTAACGGCGTCAAAGTGTGGCTTTTTTTGTTTTGTCTTCTCTCGATCTATAAATGGGCCGTTATGTTGGAAGCTGTTCTGCGAGTCTACTCTTCTCTCCATTCCTCCTTCTTTCCTCAGCCTTTTCCTCTGCTAATTGTCTCCCCCTTTCGCTTTTTCATCTTTTCCTCTTTTCCCTTCTCGCCTTCCACATTCCCGGAACTAGGATTGACTCACAGAAGGCGAAGCTCGAAGTGAGAGGAGCGGCAATGGCAGAGACTTGGAAATATGTCAATGTCTGCTTGCTGGTGCTAGTAACGTTGTTCATTGGGGCCACGGCCAGAGTCCAGATCTCTGAGCTCAGGTTTGCTCTGCTTCTATCCCTCCCTCTCTGTTCTCTGTGTAGCAAAGCTCTAAGAGTAAAAAACGGTTCACATTTCTGTCCTGAGCCTCGGTGACTTGGTGAGATATGCTAAGTTTTTGGAATCAAACTACATTGTTTTGAATTTCAAGGAAATTTAGCTGCCAGTTGCTTCGGTGATATTTTGTTGCATTAGACTTCTGGTTTTACTCTTAGCTCCTGATAATGTAGATTAAGATTCCATGACAACTGATTTATTCTCCCCCACATCTCTCTCTGTATCGTGACTACTGACTACATTTAATGCCGTCTCCGCCCTGCCCTTGATGGTTTTCAATTCTTCCTTCTCTGGATTACTTTCTATAATTACTAGAGACAGATGAATTAAGCTCTCTGCGTCAAAGCCTTGGCGTCATTGCATTTCATATTCAAAGAGAGAAAGCGAAACAGAGAGGGAGGGATAGATCGCATCTTCCTCTCACGTCTTTTCTTTGACTTTGTTTCATCTCTATCTTGTCTTCTGGCAGGAATGTTGTAGATCAGAAATTGGAGAGCTTAACCAACACGTCAATGGCGGCCAGGTAAACTACTTCTCTCCCTCCCCTCAACGTTTGAACAAGTACAAACGCACCGTTCGTGATTTTGCACCCCATCTCAACCGTTCATTGTAGCCTCAATTTCCTGTTAGAGCCCTTATAACTGTGACGAACAAGCTTAGCCGTTGAGAAACACATCCTTGGATGGAGCACGTTTATTTCCATTATGGCGATTATGCGGATTCCTTCGCTCTCCCTAACTGATCATTAAGCCCACGCCACACCACACCACACCACAGAGGGGATGTGTGTGTTTTGGTAATTTCAGTCCGACAAGATAAAATCCTGCCCTTTGGGTTTTTACTTCTTCAGTTTTTGCCACCGACGAGTCGCCTCGCTCGCTCTCTCTCTCTCTCTCACACACACACACACAAACGCTCTTAACGGTTTTCGGTTTTTACCGGAGACAATGACTTTCAACCACCGCCTTGAGCGTTGCGCCCCCTCACGACCTCTGTCTCCAGAGTGTACTTAATGCTCCCAATCACTATGATCTGGGGACACGTGTCTTATTTACTTTTTTTTCTTTGTCAGTAAAAATTTTATTTGATTTAATAATTCTCATGTTTTTGTCTTTCGAGCATAAAATTAAATGAAATTTAGTATATGAGCAGCATTTTTGTTTTTGTTTTAAATTTAGTTGAGTAGGTTGAGTGGATATCCCATGATGACCTCGGCGTTGTGTTGTTTAATTGCAGAGTCAAACAGGCCGAGGAATTGAATGACCGTGCTGTGGCTGCTGATCCAGAGGAGGTTGTTTCCCATACTGTAATGTGGGTCCCATATCTCCTGTACATATAGTATTTTACTTTATTTTTCACTTCCGCAATTTCTTCAACTGAGCAGCAAATATTTGAAGCACAGAGAAAGCTACATGCATCTGCCCATGTTTTGCATTTATGCAGGGTACGAACCAAAAGTAGTACTAATGGTTTGATTATAAACGAACCACTTAGCTGAATTCGTATTGTAAGAAGTGGGGTGCCCGGCCTTGTTGGCCGCATTTATGCGCCCTCGTGATTCTAAACCTAACACGCCAGTTTTTCTGTCCCATTACTTTCCGGTTTTCCTATGGTTGCATGAATTTGAATTTATAACGATTTGTCCCATTTTTATTTCTTCAAATTCTCTTTTCTGCCCTTGCTCCTCTGTCTTTCTGTTAGTTTGCTAGCTTCACTGGGAAAAACAGGGTGGTGAACGTGGATTGGAATATGTTTTCTTTTACCCGCTCTTCTGCTGCATCTTTGACCACCGCCCACTAGGCCTGCTTTAATCACATCACATGCCCATTCTGAAATCCGTGTTTCACTCCCGTTAGTCTTTTGCATGCCCTTACCTTTCCCCCTTTACCCCACAGATATGTTAGTGGCCATGAAGACGGGACCTTATTTAAAAATGTACAACATGCATGTATTATTTTATCATTCCATGAGTTTTACTTGTTCTAGCGGATCCCGTTCTTTATCTGGTCCAAAGAAGAGCAATGTACCTGTTAGATTCTGTCGATTGTGACTGAAATAGCATCAAGGCAGCTTCGTTGTTAAAAATGACAAAAAAGGAATATTTACCATATCTTCTATCCCTATCCCCAAATGAGGTCAAGATTTTTAGCCGTTGCACTTGTGAAAATCCTTTTTTGTCTTCTCTTGTCAACAGGATTATTGATGTCCGGTTATTGCATTATTATTTGCCTGCAATATCTTAGGTGTTATACATCTTCTTGTATATATGATTTTAGCTTATGAACACAGAACCATTGAGAAAGAAACGATGAACTTTTAATATGACCAGAGTGGTTGACGGAAATCAGAAAACCATGTGTTTTATGGCAGGACAATCCGGAACAGCACTGAAAGAAGAAAGTTGGGATTTTTCTCCTGTGGAACCGGTAATCCTATCGATGATTGCTGGCGTTGCGACCCCAACTGGCAACGTAACCGGAAGCGCCTTGCGGACTGCGGCATTGGATTCGGGAGGAACGCCATTGGCGGTCGTGACGGTCGCTTCTATGTGGTGACTGACTCGGGAGACGATGACCCGGTGAACCCAAAGCCCGGCACTCTGAGGCACGCAGTGATCCAGGACAGGCCGCTGTGGATTGTATTCAAGCGTGACATGGTGATCCAATTGAAGCAGGAGCTGATTGTGAACAGCTTCAAGACGATTGATGGGCGAGGAGCAAATGTGCACATTGCTAATGGAGGCTGCATCACCATCCAGTATGTGACAAACGTCATAATCCACGGCCTTCACATCCATGACTGCAAACCCACAGGCAACGCCATGGTGAGAAGCTCCCCAACACACTATGGTTGGAGGACAATGGCGGACGGTGACGCCATCTCCATATTCGGATCGAGTCACATTTGGGTCGACCACAATTCCCTCTCTCACTGCGCTGATGGCCTCGTCGATGCTGTCATGGGCTCTACCGCCATTACAATCTCCAACAACCACTTCACCCACCACAATGAGGTGCGTTCATTGCACTTGATTCCCTTCCCTTCCCTTCCCTGTTTAGGGTCCTGTTTTAACTACAAAGTTGTGATCAATCCCATGTTGGAATTCAGGTGATTCTTCTGGGCCACAGTGACTCTTACACAAGGGACAAGCAAATGCAAGTGACCATCGCTTACAACCATTTTGGAGAGGGACTCATCCAGAGGATGCCAAGGTAACTTCGATTAGTGAACCTTTCTTGTCAAAATAAAAATACCCTGAGGAAGAGTATACGAATTAAGGAAATTTAACAAGATATGTACTGTGATGGATGGATAATGCAGGTGCAGGCACGGGTACTTCCACGTAGTGAACAATGACTACACTCACTGGGAGATGTATGCGATTGGTGGGAGTGCAGAACCCACCATTAACAGCCAGGGGAACAGATACAATGCTCCGCTTAACGCCTTCGCCAAGGAGGTGACAAAGCGAGTGGAGACGGCAGAAAGCCAGTGGAAGGGATGGAACTGGAGGTCGGAGGGAGATCTCATGCTCAATGGCGCTTATTTCACCCCTTCTGGCGCCGGAGCTTCAGCCAGCTATGCCAGAGCCTCCAGCTTAGGAGCCAAGTCCTCTTCCATGGTTGGCACCATGACTTCTAATGCCGGTGCGCTTGGCTGCAAAAGAAGCCATGAGTGCTAGCATCCTCCTCCATCAAGACATTTTATTATATTCCCAGCATTTTTACCATATTACAGCGGCAAGCAAGTTATGTCCATTGTTTTGCAACCTCACAGGGTCTTGTGTTCTTGACAAGTGTACATTTATTACACGCGTCAACTTGTCGTTTTTTTTTCCTTGCTTTCACATTGTGTGTATCTAGTACTACTGGTCAACCTCAGCGGCTCATCCTGCTCCAGCCCTAACAAACAATGCCTTTGAAGGAGCAGGAGCAGAAGCGTGCTCCATCAAATACTTACCCGCCATCTCCACTCAAGCAGCGTCAGATCATGATCGTTATATACCGTCAAGTCTTTTCCAGTTCTATAGGATTTGAAATGAATTCAGATTTTTTACCTTTCATCTCTGTTGCCAATTTTTTTTTTTTTTGTGGTGTCAATTCAATTATATACAACTAGCAAAAGCACTATTGTCAAACATGAGTTATGGGAAAACTTTATCAAGGACGATGATGATGGATGATGGAATGGCAAAAGCAGTGGTCTTTTTGTTCCCTTTTTCACCTTTCTTAACTTTGTTCTCTTTTTATATTTTCTTCGTTGTGAATGGAAGTAATCTCCGCCCTCTTGGTTGCAATTGTGGTTGTACATCATTAAACTCATCTGCCAGTGTTGGTTTCTCTGCCAACAGAGTGATTCTTTCATGTGCACACCTGGACCCCAGCCAAACATGCACACACACTGTCATTTATCTTTCCAATTAACATAATGACCCCTTTTCACTCGCAATGTCCTTGTCCCCTCCTCCCTTCATGATCCCCTCCTCCCTTCATGATCTCCACCAAGGTTTTGGAGTGAAGCAAACTAATCTTTTGTAAAAGAGCAGATTAACTTGTCCCTCTAAAGGCGCTTTCTTGTGTAAGCACTCAATTAACTTTTTTGTCAACAAAGTAATTGACTCACAGTGCTTTAATTTCTCAAGACAGTGATAATTTCCACAGGTTATGCCTGGCAAGAGACCTCACAAGTCAACAAGGAATTGATTCCTGGCTAAATGGGAATCCTGGGAACTCATTTACCACATACGAAGTAGACTTTAACTTGAAAATAAGAGTGAGATGAAAGAGTGTGATCATGGAGATGAATGAGACGTGGAGGTTGAGGGTTTTTTTTTTTTTGTGTGTGTTGGGGGGGGGGGGCAAAGGCACATGTTAAGAAAGAGAGGCATGTGAGATAGGTCCCATTTGGCATGTGACCACTTTCATTTTCACTCCAAAACTCGAAACATATGAGATGACATCTGTGCTATGCAAGGGCCCCCATCTCCCTCCTCTCCATTTCCTGCATGAACAGCTACTAGGTAGAGTATCAAATAAGTTCGAACTTCACAAGTTACCGTCATTGAGCAGCAGATCAGACGCAAAGCGCAACGTGTTTTCCCCTTTATTAGCCTAAAAAACAAACTGAAGTAAGAATGGTTTGTGTGTGAACGTAATATGCTAGAATGAGGTTACGAGTAGGAATTCTGTGCACCGACAAAAAATGGGGTGTAGTTAGTTAGGGAGGTACAGTGAGGTGACCAAATCAATGAGAGAGCAAAAGAAGGCATGTGGTTGTGTACTTGTGTTATGTGGTTGGTTCCACTAATTAGTACTAGTAGTAATTGCGATATTCCATGATAGGCAAATTTGATTCAGTTGGCCGATTGCATCCTCTCCTTCCAAAAGCATACAAACAAACACCCACCTTGAAGTTGCAGGATTTCAAGATGCTTCATTAATTAACTTCATCATCCATAACATGCTCTCATCATTATTAGTATTTACCCCTAAACGTAATCTTCCCTCCCTCCTTCCCTCCCTTGAAACTTTCATGCACAACAGTTACTGCTACTACTATTTTCCCTTGACTTGGTGCCAATCATATCATGATTTATCTAACACTAGTTTGTAATCTCATCAAGTACAAAACCACTTTTAAAAATTTGCGATAATAGAATTCCTGTGCTTAGGATGATCAACAAAAATAGAAAAAAAAATAAAAAAAAAATTTCAAAAGCAATAAAGGAAGGAAAGAAAACAATCAATAATAAATAATAAAATGTAGACAAGAATAATGTTTTTTTAAACCTTGGAGAAGAAAGATGTTTCACACTAGCAAACTCTTTGAAAATGATAGTCGCAATGGAGGCTCCGCTTAATTTATAATGCGTTTCTGTATTGTTCTTTTCCTTTTCTGGGGTTTTCAATATAGGTCTTTATCATAAGCAAGAAGAAAACAAAATAAATCCAAATAACAGATAATTTTAACATAAATATAATATCAAAAACACAAACAGCAAGTGACCGTCATGTTTGCTATCTTTGACCAATTTTAACGCTATGCCTAATCTATCTTACCTACCTACACAGTTCTCCGTCGTCTTGCAGGGGAGCCTTAAGTGAAAACAGAATATTTTTACAATTGGAGATTAGATTTTATATTTATAGTCACTTATGTATAAAGAACAAGGGGGGAAAATGCAGTTGAAGTTACATGACCTAACATATTCAGCAATGCAATAATAGATCTAGTGATAACACCAACTATTCCAAGTGGGTTTCGCACCTCAGATGTCATAACATCTGAATAAAATACAATAATAGATTTTATTTTTGGTCAGCAATGAAATAATAGATTAAAAAATATCAATTCGAGGAGAAAGATGGTAATAAATCGGGTTATGAAATATTTAAAAATGAAAGTATCTAGCTATATTTGAAAATCATGAGATTGAAACAGTTCCCCTCCTGTTTGTTTCATTCTCTTCCTTTACCTTTAGAATTTCCAAACAAAAGGTAAAAGCCAATTCATCGTTTCCCATTTCATTCCATTGATTTCCATTCATCCAAACACAGTTTCTAAGTACCGCCAAAATTTCAACAAACACACAATTCCCCTTTCACCAGCAGAAGGCTATTAAACAATGGAACCAGCCACGCTGGTAAAATGTTCTGCCCATAGAATTCTCTCCATATCAACAAAAAAAAGCTCTTATACATTGTCAACCAGAAAAGTAAATCCAGCTTCAGCAAAATGTGACTTCACCATATCAAGAGCTTTAAAACGGTGAGAAATCTTGTTCTTTTCTTCCTTCGGCATCTCTGCATAACTATGCATAGAACAAACAGAGCCAATTAGATTCCATTGATAATTATGAAATGCTAGAGCATAATATATAATATCAAAGGTTAGAATTACGTTTGCTCATAGCCATCAGGTTGAAAAATAGGATCCCATCCAAAATCATTTGGTCCCCTTGCAGGAACAATCTTCCCCTAGCATTCCAACCAGATTTATGAGTTAGTCCATCATTTACATTAGCTCCTTTCAGTAGATGTAAAGAATGTACAAACATGTTGACTTCTGGCACACAGCGTAGGAAAAATTTGAGGAAATACCATAGTTTTTCCAATTAAAGTCACAGGTTCGCAACCAGGACCAACAGCAAAGGAAAATGCACACAACGCATAAGCTGATTTATCATCATATGCCATCAACAGGCTGTTGAGACCTGGAAAATGAATTGAAGGAATGAAAACCAGAACTCATGAGACAGCCTTGCAAACAAATCATAGGTTTAGGATTTAGGGTTAAGGCAATACCTTCGTGACCAATCTTCTGCAGGAACCATTTACTGCATGGTCATCCAACCAATCAATTAATGGTCATCAGTGATTTTACAAAAAAGATTATGCGTCCGATTAATAATGAATTTAAATTATCTGTAGCTTATAATCAATTGGAAAAAAAGAAAACTCCAACAGGCAAGAAACTTTATAGGGTGTGTTGTTTGACCATGTGAATAGAACAATCATTTTCAATTTTCTACAGCACATATAACAAGTAAGCAATGCAGAATATTAATCTCTGAACCCTTCAAGCTGCATCTTAGTTTAACAACCATTCACTGGGCGCTAGCTTCTATGACAAGCTTGTCAAAGACACATGAAGAAGATTGCATAGAAATGTAAGACAAAACAACACTTAAAGATATGCATTTTATAAGCTGCGAAGGAATTTGGGGAGATAACAAATCCAACCAAGGAAGAATGATGTATTACACTGCATATTTGAAGATTAACAATCATGCTAGAGGCAATATTTAACTATGATTTGAACTTTAAGTCAACACCAAAATATCAAAATGAATTTTGTTCAGTTGAAACAAGGCTGATAGGTTCAGCCACTTTACTGAGAAACTGCGTAATCAAATATCAAGTTCAGTCCCGTTTTGAGGACTAAGATCAGTTATATCTCTTCCTTGGCTTCCACAAGGTACACTAGGATCACAGAAATCTTGATCGAAGGGAAAAGAAGCAATATGATAGCATAGTCTCCTGGCTACTGTGGAGGATCTTCATAGCGGTATAAGCTTGCATTGATATCAGTCCAACTTGAATGAGCTAAAGCATTGAGTACAGTAACATTTAAGGTTTTTGCCCACCACAGCTTAGCTTTGTGATGAACAAAGTCAAATATTAGTGAATTCTGACTACTGACTAAGAACAAAGATCTATGAACTTGATTTAGCCCCAGAAAGAACATAAACCTTTTTTTAATTCAGACATTTTCGAGGGAGACATTGAAACAGAACTTACATGTAAGGCCCTGCAACAATTTCAAACATGTAAAAAAGACCCAGAGTCAAGTTTAATAGATTCAGATTATAATACATAACATGGCGAACAATAATATGACATCTACCTGGGAGGCCCTTTAAGGCATTGAAACAGAGGCACGTGTCTTCTACTAGTACAGGTCCATTAACCTTGCCATACATTAAAAAATATAAAAGTGAAAAAGGAGAACAAAAATTGAACAAAAACGAAGAAATACAGTTAAAATCAAACAAGTTCATGTGTGCACAAGAGAACAAATTAACTATTAAAATCAAACAAGTTCAAGTGTGTACAAGAGAACAAAGTAACTTAGTACCTGAGCAGCAGCCAATCGAGCCTTCTCTTTAGAGATTTCTTCAGGCTCACCTTGCAACTCGGGCACTGTAAAATTAATCAGAAAAATCAGGCAACCAGGAGAACTGTAAGCGAACATTTCAGAGCGGACAGAAATCTTACAGTCAAGCTTGAGGGACTTAAAAGGAACGGACTGGCCCAAGATAGTGCGTACTTCTTCAAGCTTTTTGGCATTGCCGGTGACAAAAGTAACTGGCTGCGACAGTACTCGCCCTGAAGCATTGGCTGATGCAGCAGCTGCCATTCCCCTAGGTGTCTGCTTTTGTCTTCTCAGGCAGGAGGCAGAATAACTGGAAAATGATGAATGAAATCAAGGATCCCTTGTACAAAGTAATCTTTGTAGCAACCTACCAGCTCTAGGTGCTCGATAATCCTCAAACAAAAGGTGTTTAATGTTTATACAAGTGTGGTGGGACACATAAAAGAAACCAATACCTTCAACCAAAGACGAATCAATTCGGTGACCAAGCATAATAAATGATTTTGGCATAACAATCAAAATAGAGCTCACAGAATTCTAACTTTTTTTATCCACAGTGGCTCTCTATCAAAATCGAAACAAAAGAGGACAAAAACGAGCCACATACCGCAGCCGTAAAAGGCTCGAGACACGAGCAATTACTGCTACGGTGGCCAGTGGGGGTTGGCGGGACGGCGACTGGGCAGGACGGTTCTATGTGAAACTCTGAAGTGTGAACACTCTGTCGCTGAGAACAAAGGAACATTTTCTTTTTCTTTGTTTTACATCAGCCTTTCTGTACTTCGAAAGAAATCATTACCTGGCCCGTGGGTTGGATTAGGCTGGGTTTCTAAATTGGGCCTGAAACTCTAAATATCTGTTTTTTGGGTTTGGGCTGACAAGCAAAATCCATAATGCCTTGAATATAATTTTTAAATAAATTTAAATAAACTGGCGGTCGGATCATAAGAAAAGAACTAATTTTCCACAATATAACAAATCAAAATTTAAATCTCTACTGAGAGATGTGTTTATATTTAATGTCGGACAGTATCTCAAACAAAGTTACTTCCAACAGGAGAATATATGTGCTTTACAAAAAATAAACCTAATCACTATAAGGAACTAAACAGTTATATGCAAGTATA
Organism: Vachellia collinsii; assembly: GCA_006871305.1. NCBI lineage: Eukaryota > Viridiplantae > Streptophyta > Magnoliopsida > Fabales > Fabaceae > Vachellia > Vachellia collinsii. The sequence continues at coordinate 22,626 of QFDD01000383.1, read as the reverse complement.
ATATATTTATTATTTTATTAAAGATTCCATGCTTATTTTAATTAAAAATTTTAATTATATTTATAAACTATATCTTTTTCTCTTATTAACCTTGGGCAAAAAAAAATATTTTTCTCTTATTAACCAAAAGAGATAAGCCTGGTTCAATTTTAGCGGTTACTGAGTCTGAAAATATGGCTAGTGCTAGTAAACTCAAGTTACATTGCCCCTGCTTCAAAAATTCATGCAACTTCTTACCTTCATCTTATTCATTATTAAAGATTAAAACTAACTTGTTGGAATACCGAATACTATTTATATATTAAAGTAGCATATATTTATTAATTAAAAAAGGGTCACGCCCAAACTGAAGCTACATCGATAATTGTGAAGAAGATGCCAAAACTGAAACAGACATTGTGGGCGTTTTCTCACGTGGGCTTGTTTGGGAAGTAACAAAACCTAGGTTTCAAACCTTGGTTTCACAGAATCCGAGGTATGTATGTGAGAGAGTTTTGTCTCGGCTTGCGTGAAAGTGATTGGCCTCGATTCGCCACCCGCTTCTAATTCTGTCCTATATCTTTCTGAGCGTTCCAGTCAAATTTAACCTCTCATTTTTCCGTGCCTTCGCTATATTCAATTGGAGAAATTACTATAAAATACTCTGCAAGAGAATTAATATCAGAAAGATTTTAAGAAATTATCAATACGAGTTACTTGAGTTGTTAATGTAGCTGATTAAGTTGTCAATAGGACCTTTCTGATATTAATTATCTTACATGGGATTTTATAGTAATTCTCCCTATTTAATTTCATTATTTTATAAAAATTATTATTGTTTTCTATTTTACTATAATAAGGAAAAGGAAAGGGATAATGGGATACTCCTGTTTTTCTGCTACTGCTTTACGGGTACTGAACATATATATACGTATTAAGAAGTTTTTTTTTTCTTTTTCCCCATATCCAGATTAAAATACTTCCATTCATAATCAAAACTTAGAATAGAAAACACATTGGGAAGGGTTAATTGAACTGTAACTCAAGCGCATAGAACTTTGAACCACACCGACAGAGAGATTCAGATAACATTCTAGAGGTCAATAAGACGAGTAGTTTTTTTTTGCTCATACGTTTTCATATATAATCTATACACTTATACATTATAGTAATATAGGACAATTTTTATTTGTTTGTATATGTGATAGAAAACCAACCTCTCTTGCCCTTTTCCTGCTTTACCGGAGGAAAAATCTCGACTTTCTCAATTACTTATTCATGCAGCCATGGACCACCTGGCATTTTCATGAGTCTTCTGCATGTTTGATGATGAGCTGTCAATTCATGGCTTGCTTGGGACTCTGTCCGAGAAGGCGAGTACTAAGTATTAGTACTGATTCACGGAGAATAGACTAACCCCAGAAGACCCAAATTTGGAGGAAAAAAATGAGGCAAATTTTGTTGTTTTTCTTCTCTCTCTTATGTACCCAGCTTGCTTTCTCTTACAACCACGAAGCTTATCTGCTTTATTCATGGCTTCACAGCTCACCCTCACCACCCTCTTCACATTTCTCTAACTGGAACATTCGTGACAGAAACCCATGTAACTGGACCTCCATAACTTGTTCTCCTCAAGGTTTCGTCACAGAAATTAATGTTGTTTCTGTCCCTCTTGATTTCTTGCCTCTACCTTCGAATCTCTCGTCCTTTCGCTTCCTTAGCAAACTTGTCATATCAGATGCAAATCTCACCGGAAATATCACTTCCGATATTGGTGCTTGTTCTGACCTTACTGTCCTTGATCTCAGCCATAATAGTCTCACTGGCTCCATTCCTGGAAGTGTCGGGAATTTACCCAATCTCAAGATTTTGGCCTTAAACTCCAACTTCCTCAGTGGAGAAATCCCAAATGAGCTAAGTAATTGCATTGGCCTAGAATCTGTCGTCCTCTCAAATAATCAGCTGAGTGGGAATATCCCACCTTTGCTAGGAAAATTATCAAAACTTGAGGTTTTTCGGGCAGGAAGGAACAAACTCATTACTGGGACTATCCCACATGAGCTGGGAAATTGCATTAATTTGATTTCTTTGGGGTTAACTGGAACTAGCATATCAGGCTCTTTGCCTGCTTCATTGGGTAGGCTTAAAAAGCTTCAAAAGCTGTCTGTTTGTGAAACTATGCTTTCTGGTGAGATTCCATCAGAGATAGGTAATTGCTCTGAACTTGTTGAGTTGAGGCTATGCAGAAACAATCTATCAGGTTCTATTCCATCCGATCTAGGCAAGCTTCGAAAGCTGCAGCTTTTGACTTTATGGGATAATTTTATCCTTGGGGCTATTCCTGAAGAGATTGGTAACTGTACAAGCTTGATAATACTTGAGCTTTCTATGAATTATCTATCTGGGACTATCCCTTTGTCTGTAGGTAATCTCATGAACCTTGAAAAGTTTTTGATTGCTCAAAACAATATCACTGGTTTCATACCTTCAACCCTTTCAAATGCCACAAATCTGCAAAGGTTGGAACTTTACATGAATCAAATCTCAGGTTTGATCCCACCTGAGATTGGGAGGTTGCAAAAGCTCACTCAGTTCTATGCTTGGAGCAACCAGCTTGAAGGGACCATCCCTTCTACTTTAGCCAACCTCAGTAGCCTCCAGAAGCTAGATTTGTCTTGGAATTCATTCACTGGAAGCATTCCAAAAGGACTCTTTCTTCTTCAAAACCTCACAGAGTTTGAGTTAATCTTCACTGATATATCAGGCGCAATTCCACCTGATATAGGAAGTTGCAGCTCTCTTGAAAGGCTGAGTCTTAGAAACAATCGAATTTATGGTGAGATTCCAAAGACAATTGGTGGTTTGAAGAAGTTAATCTTTTGTGATATCTCCGGCAATCGCCTGTACGGATCATTGCCGGATGAGATTGGTGGCTGCTCAAGACTGGAAATGATCAACCTTAGCAAGAATGACTTAGGAGGTCCATTGCCTGAATCATTATCAAAACTACCCAATCTTTCAGTTCTGAGTGCATCTAATAATAAATTTGAAGGTCAAATACCTACTAGCTTAGGCCATCTTTCTTCCCTAATTGATCTTCTACTTAGCAGAAACAAATTCTCAGGAACCATTCCTCAATCACTTGGTCTGTGTTCAAAACTCCAAATGCTTGATCTTAGTAGCAATGAACTCATTGGAAGCATACCAAAAGAGTTAGGTGATATCAAAACTCTTGCTGTTGTTCTTAATCTAAGTCACAACTCTCTTACAGGATCAATTCCTTCTGAAATCTCTAAACTAAACATGCTCTCAGCGATGGACATTTCACATAATATGTTGGAAGGAGGTTTGCGCCCCATTTCTCACCTTTCTAGCCTTGTCTCTCTCAATATTTCTTACAATAACTTCACAGGTTATCTTCCTGACACTAGGATCTTTAGACACTTATCACCGGAAGAAATTATGGGGAACAGTGGTCTTTGTTCTAGGATTCATCAGGATTCATGCTTCTTAAATGATTCACGCAGGAGACAATTGACCAAAAACATGAACCCAATCATTCTTAAACTGGTCATCGGGTTGCTGGTAGTGTTGATAGTAATATTTGCCGTTATAATAGTCATTTCAGCCACCAGAGCAAGAACTATCAGAGACAATAATCATAATTCAGAGATGGGAAACACATGGACATGGCAATTCACTCCATTTCTGAAGTTAAATTTCTCAGTTGATCAGGTACTCAAAAGCTTAAAAGACGAAAATATAGTAGGAAAGGGATGCTCAGGAGTTGTTCATCGTGTTGATATTGGTAACAATGAAGCCATAGCCGTGAAGAAATTGAGGCCAGCCCCAATAATGGCTCCAAGTGATGGAAGACGTGTCTATGAGGATGATGACAAGAGAGGTGCACGCAACTCTTTCTCGAGAGAGCTAAAAATCCTGGGCTTAATCCGACATAGGAACATTGTGAGACTCCTAGGATGCTGTTGGAGTGACAACATGAGATTGCTTATGTATGAGTATATGCCGAATGGGAGCTTGGGCAGTCTACTTCATGAGAGGGATGATGAGAATTCTTGTTTGGAATGGGAAGTTAGGTATAAAATCTTGTTAGGTGTTGCACAAGGACTTGAATATCTTCACCATGATAATGACCCTCCAATAGTTCACAGAGACATCAAGCCCAGCAACATCCTTATTGGCCCCGAATTTCATGCTTGCCTTGCTGACTTCGGCTTGGCTAAGTTTGTTGACGATTGTGGTTTCGGCAAGTCCTCCAATGTAGTCGCTGGTTCCTGGGGATATATTGCTCCTGGTCAGTCTACTTCACGTAAACAATTTATTGCATTAATTAATGTTTTGCCTGATCTCTTACCTTTGTTCATTGAAGTAAACTTTGTTTTCATTGATCAGCATAAGTTTTAATTGTTATCTAGTGTTAATTAGTATCTGGTACTTATCTTTCATACATGTTGCAAAACATCCTAGGCACATATGTCACGATGATATCCAAGATACTGATACTATAATTAAGAGGCATAATATAACACCAATTTGGGTCACATAAATTGTACACCTTTCCATGGAAATTTTAGTTGTCATGCCATATCTGTTTTGAATATCATGAAATCAATTAAGTCCAAGATACCCTAGCTAGCAGCTCCATTAAAAAAATACATTCAATCTTTAATATATGAGCTAGATAACTAATTTGTGAGTATTAAAAAAATTAGTTAAATTAATTATTTATAACAAGTGTGTGTGCTTTCTTTAAAGTACACTTTAATATATAATCTAGATAACTAATTTGTGAGTATTAAAAAAAATTAGTTAAGTTAGTTATTTATAACAAGTGTATGTGATTTTCTTGAAGTACACTTTCCAATCACATGTATGATAACTATCATTTGATGAAAATCCCTTAACTATATGCAATTAATATAAATACTTAATTAGAGGGGAAAAGTATAAATTGACATTAAGACAATGGATTGATGCTTGATGTATTTAGTATCAAAATAATAAGTTCTCTAGTTTCAATATTTATGACCGGAGGTAATATTAATTTTTGAATCTAACGGGTTTATATGTCATTCAGAGTATAGCTATATGATGAAGATTACAGAGAAAAGTGATGTTTATAGCTTTGGCATAGTGATGCTAGAAGTGCTGACAGGTAAGAAACCAATTGATCCAAACATGCCAGATGGGTTACACATTGCTGAGTGGGTGAAACAAAAGAAGGGACAAGTAGAAGAAATCCTAGAGCCAGCCTTACAATCCGCACCAGAATCAGAAATAGAAGAAATGAAGGAAGCATTAGGCATTGCCTTATTGTGCTTAAGTTCTGCCCCAAATCAAAGGCCTACAATGAGGGATGTAGCAACCATGATCAGAGAAATTAAACATGTGAGTGAAGAAGAATATGCAGATTTTGATACCCTTTTAAAGGACTCTCCTACACCACTGGCTTCTGCTGCGCTACAGAATCTCCAGATGCTGCAACAACAAGCTTGAATCTTAAATGCGGCAAGCCAAGCCCTTCTTCGTGCTCACATTGTGGAATTGGGCTAGGCGATACTGAATGTGAGGATTGTATTTGTCTTTTTCATTTCTTTTTCTCAAATATGTAAAATGAGTCAATTAAAGTTGAGCTGTATCCTCGGCATCGTTGCTTGTTCTTATTAATCACTTGGTTTTCTAATGAGTTACGGCAACAAAAAAAGTATATGATACAGCTCGATTGATGTTTTGGTGGAGCTCAGTTTCCTGGGAACATTATTGATGTTTTGATCAAAAGTTTGTGACAGAAGAGCTCATCATAAGGTGGGAAGCCTTCTGGCCTTTTAGAAGATCACACCGTTATTACCGTTTGATTAATTAATCTGAAAGGCAGTAAATATGAAGTTACCGATATCGGAGTGATTAATTTTGCCTTTTTCGTATTGAAACTCGAGAGAATACTGGTATACGTTTCTCTTCGACCAAATAAAATTTCAAAATGCAAGATTCGCGGTCATTAATTATTTTTTTTTCAATATAAATCATGTAATCGATTGCATTTTTTGAACAACAAATTAACAACTCATATATATTTTGCCCTGAGATTATTATTTATGAATTGCAAAAGATATTTTAAATGTAAAGATTTATTTATTTCCTAAATTTAGTGCTTATTATCATATTTATTCAGTTACTATCACACGCACACTTCAAACTTTATTACAAAATGAAACACCAATTGTATCCTCAGATTCAAGTCTTTTTTGTGGGTACAGATTCAAGGTTTGATATATTAACTCTTATGAAACACCAATTGTATCCTCGTTATGATAACTTTTAAAACGTGATGCTAAATCAATGTAAAAGAAGCAATTGTTGGATTTTACTTCTGAGTTACAGTGTTGTTAACTAGAATTGATTGTTGTTGGCAAAAAATCTAGAATTAATCTTGCATGTTTTTCGTCTCATGCTTTCCCATGAGTTACTTTATTCACTCCTATATATAAAAGTAACATTATAGTTTAGTCATGTAGTATATATATAAAGTAACATTTTATATTTGTCTAAAAATTTAATTTAATGTATATTTTTATTTTTACTTCAAATTAATTACAAATCCCTCTCACTTGATAATTTTCCCTACCTCTTACTCATCATCTTCATAATCTTACATATTTATTGTTTTTAACTAATTTTAATTAATACTTTGATCTATGTGATTTGGTTAATATATCATAACCAATATATATATATATATTGTCAAACCCATAAATTGGATGGATGTAAGTTTACAGTAGTTATTGGGTTTTCAACTTTTAAAAAACGTACCAATTCGCTTTTAGGGCTTGTTTGCCAATCAATTCTCAAAATCACTTTCACGCAAGCCGAGACAAAACTCTCTCACATACATACCTCGGATTATGTGAAACCAAGGTTTGAAACCTAGATTTTATTACTTCCCAAACAAGCCTTTAGCCGTCTTTTTCGGTTTGATTACGTCTCATGACTTTGTACACAAAATTGATTAAAAAGTTTTTTATATGATAAATCAAATTACTTTCATTGTTATATTTTAATTATTAAATAATATAATTTGAATAACTATTTAATAATAAAAACACAGTTTAATTTTACGAGTTTTAGGATGGAGTTGGCTTGTAATTTATATATATATAGGGTATTAAAACTTATTTAGAAGCATATTGAAAGGGAGATTATAAGTAAGAACAGAAAAGCATATATAGCTTATTTTATTATGATTATTTTATATATAGGGTTGGAAGGGGATGGATAATAAAGGAGATGATGATGGCAAGAATACATGAAGTTGAATGAGGAATGGTGAGATCAGGTGGTGCAGCAACAGTTGGCATGTAGCTTTTCAATGCATTCGCCATATCTATAGCCAATTGATTTGCAGTATTCATTACATCCCCTTTTTATCTGGAAACACGGTCCTGGGCAATACTGTGTGCCCCTTCCTGCATCATTCATATATATATATATATATATATTATCATCATCATTATAAATCAGCTCTCTTATTTTAATTTAGTGATTAATTAAAACGAACCACACCCTAATTCATCATCATCTTATACATACACATATATTAAACGCACACATCATGGATGCACATACCAAATGAGAGCAGCATCATCATCACCATGGCTGCGAGCATGAATTTGCAGATGGCAGTAGCGGAGAGACGAGGGAAGGCCATCTCAGTTTCTTCAAATATATTCAAACTATATATCTTCTATAGGAACAGCAAGAATGTGTGTGTATATATATAGAGAGAGAGAGAGAGAGACGTTATGTGTTCAGTTTTGGTAAGATAATAACTGTTCCTTTGACCATTTAATTAATGTGCAGGATTTTGAAGGATAAGTAAATTATGTGAGGAGCTTTTTGTCCGGCTGGAACCGCCGCTTCCCTTTTCTTTTGACCAAAGAGTGGGGAGGTTTCTTTCTCTTTTGTTCTTTCCCTAACTAACTCTCCAAATCTGCACACACATGGATCCTCTCATTAATTCACTTTCTCAATATTCACTATCCATGGATATATACATAGGAAGGGCGAGGGAAGCCAATTCTTGAAACAAAAACAAAAAATATTAAAACATAATTAGAATAATTTAGAATTAATTACATCTACTTTTTATAATATATACACTTTTTTGAATGGGTATATTCCTTTTTATAAAATACACTCTAGAGATATCTAAGCATTTAATTAATGCAGTGTTTTTATCTCTAGCTTTAATTGATTACATGTCTATTTAATCTCCTTTCCCGCTTATTTTTTCTCATCTCTTATTTCACTCATATCCCCTACCACCCCACACTTTCTATAAATAAAGGTATTTTTTAAAAATTAATTGCATTTTTATACTTATTTATTATTTTTAACTAATTTTAACTCACTTTCGGTTTACCTAATTTGGTAATTATTAGCATCTTACGAAAAAGAACGAAAGGAGTAACATCTTCTAAAAATTTGAGTTTGGAATATCATATAAGCGTGACTTAGTAGCGCTAATGTTAAAACAGTTTGCTGTTGACAATATATAATTTTTTTTAACATTAAGATCCTTAATGTTAACATTGTTAATCTTGTTAGTCAAAATTGCTAACTCAAATTTAAATAACAACTCTATAATTAAATGCTGAAACAAGCATTGGACTATAGTCTAAAATATATTTGATTAAGCATGTAATGATACATATGGATATGATTGTCATTTTTTATTATCACCATTAATTAATGTGAGTTACAGATAAGAGTAGAATATTCATCCGGGCACTAAGAAAAACTTCAGTTGCAGCACCACCCCCCCCCCCAAAAAAAAACCTGTTTAGAAGTCATGATCCATGTAATAGAAGCAATTATATGTATTATCATTGGGGTTGAGTCTAATGGAAGGGATTAACTCCTCACAACGTGATTAATTTTGATTAACAAAAAAATAATAATGTAATTATATGTGTTTTTCTTGGATTAGATAAAACGTAAATTGGCTATATATCTCAATAACATTCATGTATGTAATGTAATGATTGTCGGCATCTGTTGAACAAATTTATTTTAAATTATAAATTATTAAAAATTTATTGTAAATTTCTTGTCTTCAACGGTGACAGAAAAAACACCACTGAATTTAAGAAATTTATTTATTTTAAATTTATTGTTTTCAACTGCGACAAAAAAGTTACCGCCGCTAAAGGTAAAAAATTTATTTTAAATTTTAGATTATTTTCAATTTTTGCCTTTAGCAATGATGGAAAAGTCGCCACTGTAGGCATGAAATTTAATATTTATTTTATTTGTAAATTTTTTTATTAAAAATAATATTTTTACCTAAAAATAATATTTTTAATAAATAAAAATTATGAAATTAATAATTATATAAGTATATAAAAATATTAGTATATTAAAATAATATATTATCCAATCAATAATATACTATATATAAAATATAAATATAAATATAAAAAATAATAAACACATGCATTAAAATTATCATCCAATTTACTTTTAGTTGCTAATAATATTAGATATTGTATATATAGATATATGTACAAATAATATATACATAAATGTTGTGTGTGTGTGTGTGTAAAATTTATAATTTATCATGTAGTAAAATATTATATATAGTTAAATATGCGTTTAAAGTATGCAAAATTATTGTACGTAGTTCAATTGACAAAGACTCACGCACGCGGCCAAGGGGTTAGATGTTCGATTCCTAGAGAAGGCAAACCTTCAGATTTATCAGGTGGTGACATGTGGTATAAATAAGATGATATTTATGTAGTGACATGTGGTGTGCAGGAAGTGGTGGTGATGTGGCGCCAGCCGGTGATGATGTAGCAGTCATCGAAGTAAAATATTATTTTTTAATAATTGTGAAAACTTCAGCAACTATAAAAAAAAGTCACCACCAAAGGGGATCTTCAGCGGTGATTTATTTTTGTCACCGCAATCACCGCTAATACCTTTAGTGACAATTTTTATGACGGCGACTTTTTATACTTTATGCAGCAACTTTTATTGTTGTTAAAAGTCTTTTTTTTTTTCTTTGGTGGGTGTTTGATACTTACAAGGATTTGTTATGTGTATATTCTACTTTTGACAATTTTTTTATCGAATTGTGGGAGGCGTAATTATGTCAGAGATAGATCTTCTTCCCTTTATCAATATGCGATGTGGGTTTAATTCAGGATTCGTTATTGATCTGTTATCCAAGAGTTTTGTGAGATATTATTACTATATTGGTCTAAAGCTTGCCAAGATCATTATTATTGAATTGGCTTCACCCGTACGTAAGCGTTAAATTTAACAATATGGCCTATCGAAAACATATTAAAAAGAAAGCAAAATATTGAAGACCGCTAGCTAGCTAACTTTTCTATAAGGCTGATGAAAAGATATGTAAGCAATTTATATGCATCCATCCATCCACTTCTCTCCACCGGCCATTAACACTGTCCAACATATATAGCAGAAAAACTTATTTTTCTTCAAAACCTGATCTATACATAACATATATCCAAATCCCATTGTTGAGACGACATACATAAACACAACCAACGATATTCAAAACCATAATATGACACCTCATCGTCATAATTAAGTACCTTATTTATAAGGTTCTATCCCGTAAGGAGAACTCATAATAACTCTATTTCCAAATCCACATGTTATATATAGTTGGGAAGAATAACAAATAAAAGCGACATTAATAACATCAAAGTGATTACGTAGAATAATAATAAGCAAGCTACATACATGAACGAGTCATTTGATCTGATGGCAAGACCTCAACCACGAGCGGAACCTTCCAGTAACTTTCTTAATGGAAAACGCTACTCTCGCAATGGATCCAAACCTTCTAGAACGAACGGAACGCAAAGGTTCCGTAACTGGTTGCCGATGTGATGGTTTTTCGGTCACTGGTCGGGACGAGGACGACGATGTTGTCGATGAAGACGTGGAAGAACTCGCCACCGAGGAGTCATGTCGGTGGAAGGAGCCGTGGAGACCAGCATGTAGGGCACGATGATGACTGGCTCCATAGTAATTACGAGCATTATGGTTGAGAAATAAGTGGTTAAGATTATTGTTATGATGATTATGCCAAGGGTTGTAATTACTGTATAAACGATAATTATAAACATCATTATTAGCATAATAATAAGGATCATAAAGAGGGCCCATTTTTGAAGGTGAGACGGAAGTATGCTGGTTATTACTATGGTGATTATCTTTATCTGCCTCAGATCCAAAGGTGATCCTCTTCAGCTCCGAATGTTTCCCACCTTTCTTTAGGTTCTTCAAAATTTGGCGTCGATCTGTTTTGCCTCTCACATAAGCATATCCCAACGTTGGATTTATGTCGAAAACTGGGTCTGGAGAATTTTCAGAAGCCACAGAAATTTGACAGGAGAATATAGTAAGGATAAATATCACTTTTATGATATTGATCATAAAAATCAAAATATCATTATATATTCGCTCACCTATGTAATATAGCAAGGACCAAAATATTTTTTAAATGTATATTTAGACATCAAAATAAATAGTTTGGAAATGGATATTTAATTAAAAAAAAAAGCAAAACATTAAAACAAGATCAAATAATTTATATAAGCTTGAAATAATAACAGCTTCGTACTGCCTCTGGAATTCAACACACAACTATTTCGTTCAAATGTAAAGAAGGACACCATAGATATTTAAGAAAAAGGTTATTGTACGTTACAGTTATCACACACACACACACACACACCCCACAAATCGGTTGTTCTGTTTTCTATAATCATCGATTTGTTCTGTTGGGGGGGGGGTCACATAACACACACGCACACGTTACGTATTTGCTATGATCGATTTCGGAATGTTTGAAATCCCAAGGTCTGAGAATTAACGATCTCAGATTAACAAAATAACTATATAGTTCAGAACTTTGATAATTTAAGATAGCATTGTTGACGACGAGAGAGGTGCATATAATTAAGAGGAAATACCTTCAAAGCTGCTCAATATCTTAGTCAGAGACTTTTCCCAGCCATCGCTATTATCTATTTCAAAGAAACATTCCTGAAAAAAAATAAAAAAAGATGAACCGAGACACAGTGATTAGCATCATGGAATGAAAAACGATTAAATCGAACCAATGCAGGTCAAGAACAGTTCATAAAAAAATTGATGGCATAATTCAGAAATAAGGGGGGAAAAGTGTGGAAGGGAAATGGTTAAGGATGAAGACCGTATTTTCAGAAGACATGGTTGGAGAAGAAGAGAAGATATTTGTCCGATGCGGTGATGTGAGTGAGACTTCTAGGGCATAAATTTAAAAATTGTCAATGGAATTTTGAGAGTTACTGTAATTTAGGAAGGGCAATTTTCTTGTTCCCTTTTCAGAGGTAGAAGAATCACAACTTTTCAATCAGTAATTATTACTGCCGCGATTCATCATTTTTCATATTTATTGACTTTCCAAAAATTGAGGGGAAAAAATTATGATAATGAGATATATATATATATATATTAAGTGATGTAACTCCCTTATGCTTTCTCTGCACCTATGTTTTGTTCTGGCCTTATGATTCCTGGCTTCACTGCGTACGTACGGCTGTGATCTCCTAAATAGTTCTGTCACACAAATTAATGTATTTTCTACTGTATCCCTCTCATTCCCGTACTGAAGGATCTAGTCGAATTTGCCCTGTGATTACATGATGATCATTAATTTCCTTATTAGCTTCATTCAAGATCATTCTCATCCTATGATTTTTGTACCAATTAGTCATTATCTCTATCTCACACACGCGCACACACGTACACACGCATTAGTCCGTGAAATCAAGCGGAAATAATCACTGTTCGATTTCTAGAGATTTCCTTCTAATTAATCACGCACCACGGTTACTCTTGACATAAAACAATCAATAGTACAGAATATATATCTCATTATAGTTGACTGAAAACTATTCTTATTTTTCATTCCAATTGATTAGCTGATAGAGACATTTTCCTATATATTCAATGCTTCCTTAAAAGATCAGTCAGTCATCAAAAAGATGTGTAACTCAATTTTTTCTTGGTTGTTTCTAACTAAGACCAGGAGTTAAAGAAATAAAACATGAACTAGCTAGGTCATTCAAACACGTTGATCTGTGAGTGATGACAATGTTATAATATTAGAATATAAATAATAAAGCTCTACTCTTAACTTGTGAGTGTATTTAAATCAAACCCTTTCTGTTCTAAGATAGGAAAGAATCAATGCGTTATAAACAGAAATGAGAATTCCCATGCAAGAATGAATGAGATTGACATTGACACATGACAACCTTAAATTTGGTCGTCTGGTGTGTGATTATTAATCCCAAGAATTTGCCTTCTCGAGATCTCCAGAGACCATTTACAATATTATTTACTCCTCCCAACCGTCCTCCACCCTCTTTTTGAATGCCTCAGTTATATATAAGAGACCGAAGACGATACCTTTTGCATGCAAATCAGCCTTCAAATCTCAGACTGAGACTCGTGAATGAGCTAGCTAGCTAGCCATATCGGAAAATGGCAAAACGATACTGTTCCTCCCTCCCCGTTGCGATCCTTCTTTTACTGCTCATACTGCATGCAAGTGCACGTAGGGTACCTGACGGTAAGAATCATGGAGAAGAGCAGACTCTGGGGCATGCAAGTGCACCAGCATCTGCTGTGTCCCCTATGCCCACCGGTGTTGCTGACAAGAAGCACTTTATCGTCGGTGGAGTCGGTGGCTTCGCTGGCATGGGTGGCTTTGCCGGTGTTGGGGGTGTTCTGCCCAAGTTCGGTGTCGGAGGTGGCCTTGGCAAGTTCGGTGGTATTGGCGGGTTCGCTGGAATTGGTGGCCATAAGGGTTTTGGCGGTGGTATTGGTGGGTTGGGTGGTGGTGCTGGAGGCTTAGGTGGACTTGGTGGTGGCAGCGCGGGAGGCTTAGGTGGTGCCGGAGGCTTGGGTGGAGCTGGTGGTTGTGGAGGTGGTACGGGTGGGATCGGAGGCGCTGGTGCTGGCGGCGGCGGCGGTTTAGGTGGAGGCGGCTACCATCCTTACCAACCATTGCATCCATAATCAAAGATGCATGGTTTCCATAGAGCTTGGTGGTTGAGTTTGTAGGGCTTTTGGGTTTACATTTTGGCATGCGTATCTTGTTAATTTTGAGCTTCGAGTTATAATTCTGAAAGTGTCTACTTTGAGTGTGTTGGTCAGCTTTGGTTCGTTCGTTTCAGATTTGAATGGCAGACTAAGCGAATGTAATTTTCTGTCTTGTCATTTGATTTGCCAAACTTCATGTGTTTCAGTCTGATGATTCCAATGCAAGTTCCATTGTTTTAACTTGTAATAGTCTCTCTCCCCCGTCCCCCCTCTTTTTTTTGCCCCTAAATTGTCTTTGAATCCTCACTAAGCATGCATGCATCTACTTTTTCCAATAATTAAGATTTCTTTAAGCATACAAATTAATGTCATTCTCCATTTCAAATTATCGTTTTCTTGTATTATTTTGATGCTATACATATATATATATATATATATCTGTTTTTAATCAAGTCACGCAAAAAAGTCAAATCAAAATCATAGCTCTATTAAACAACATCTGGTGATCTTGTTTAGCGCATTTCGGCCATTCATTTATATTCCTAGCTCCCACCAATTGAATAATTTTTATAGAGCTCAATAAAAGAAGGAATTACTCACATAAACTCCCCCACCATAAGAAAACATGCAGATATCTATATGTGTGCACATAAAAAAATGTCACAATATAACAAAAAATATTAAAATATTGAATAAATTAAGCTGAATTCTGTTTTTTCAAAGGAGGCAGGTGGAGAGAATGGAGGAAATATTCAGTGGAAGTAGACAGGATGGGCATTAAGTAACTTTGATAATTGAGATGTACATGCCTACCCAGTGGCGTGACTTGCCATCAATGAATTCTGAAGCCCTCTCTTTGCATGGCTACCACATGTTCTATACTTAACCTACCTCATCATCACATCATTCTCTTTTTCTTGCTAAGCATGTTTGTTCTTCTCTTCCACGTAATCCTATTTGAGATGCCATCCAGCATTAAATACCATGGCCATCATCCTTCATAGCGCATCCGTCATGTCATGAGCCCAACCCAGGTATAATCATCCTTATAATCAACATAAAATTTTATTTAAAGCACTGTTAAATATTAAATATGGACAATTCTTTTAACAAAAGTTCAAATCTAGAGACTATCCTTTTCATTTTCTATCCTTTCGTTTTGTTTCCAAATGTTAATTATTTTCAGGCCCAAACACACGCTTATTTTTTATTTTGTTTCTTTATGGATAATTCTCTTATTATTTATAAGAAAAGTTTAGATGGGTTGAATCTCATGGCTCATCAGAATTAAGATATACCTTCAGACTCAGTAAACACTTACATTTATAGATAATTCTCTTGATTTAGATCATTATAGGCAAAGATATTATGGCAGAATGTTAAAAATATATATAAAGGCCGAAACCTTTATTTGACTCGTTGGCTGTCAAATTCGTTTTAATGAATGTGTCCGTTCACGCTGATCCTTTTATTATGGGCAAACAGCCCAAACATGAGTGCCTTTTCTCTTTATTTTTAACGACCTCTTTCAAAATTTCAGTCTCCGGGACTCTCAATTGTAATCGTTGCCCGTGAGCCGCTACTGCTACCGTCGTCCAATGGTGAGATCCTAGTGTTCCCAAATCCCGACCCCTTCAGGTACCCCCCCCCCCTCATCTGTAAATACACTGAAAAGTAATTTCTCTTCGTTTGCGGTTAATTTAATTTGGTTTGGCACGGGGAAGATTGATGTTTTATCTCATCATCAATGAGCCCCATTTAGATTTCAGTTCATTTATTAAATTTTCATGATTCATCTGAAATATGTTTGGCTTTTGGTCGAAAACTAGACTTGAAAAGAAGCTAGACGACTTGTCAACGATCTATGGTCTAATATGTATTTAACATGTACAAACCCAGATGTAGGTTAAGACCCTTTCGGAGGCATGTTTTGTAAATATGATAGAAGCGGATGTTGAAGTATTGAGAATCCTTATCATTGCATCAATGGATTTCTTTATTGTTTGTTATGCATTTTCATTAATTTTATTTTAAAATCACTTTATCTACCATTTTTAATAATTAATTATTCAACCCTAGTTTTTTTTTTTTTTTGACTAAACAACCTAGGTTTTACGAATTCATCAGCTTCATTGCTTCCACTTCCAATTCCTGCCTCCGGAGACAGAGTCGCAGTCGGCCAGTCGTCTTTGAGCTTCACTTGCAGAGTCGCCGTCGCCTTTGAGCCTCACTCGCGTCTCCGTCACTCGTCGCGCGTTGCCTTTGAGCTTCACTCGCGGAGTCTCAGTCGAGCTTCCAGCCTCCTGAAGCTTCCCTCGCAGTCGCAGACGCCTCGTAGTCGTCACTGTCCTTCAAATCGCTCCAAGGTACTATTCTCCAATCCCTTTCATTCGCCACCAAGTAGCTTGACAACTGATATGTGGTTTCTGGATTTCGACTTTATAAAGATTACTGCTTGATTTATGTTTTCTGAGAATTAATCATGAATGAACAATCTATGGATAACCTGTACCCGCGCTAGTGGACACCCGTCTGGTATGATTTCACATTTCATCTTTATAACATCTCTCTAAATGCACTGTATATGGAAGATCCGAGAAAGAAGGCTTTTCTCTCTACAATTAGTGCCGGAGGAGTACTTGATAATTTTGTTTTTTACACTTTGAAGTTTGAAGTTTGAACCTTTACTTCTTCCTTTTTGGTATTTTCTAGCTCCACAACTAAGGCTCTGTCTTTTGCTATGAACTTTTGCTCATTTCTATACAACTAATAGTATACATCTGTACACTGAAATTCAGATTTTCCAGTTTGAGTCTCATGGTCATTTTCTGCTAGTTTGAATTCAGCGGTCAGTGGGTTTCAAAGTTTTGTTTTTTATGCTTTACTGTATTTAGAATCCATTATTAACATGCCAGCTAACCACATTGAGGTAAATTATCAGCACTTGTAATATTAATTGGTAAATTATAATCCATCATAAGCACTTGTAATGCCAGCTTCAAGGCTTTTCTCTCTACAATGTGCTTCTCTCTCTCTCTACATATATATCATCATTAATGTGCTTCTCTCTCTACAAACCAGACCTTCATTTATTTATGAACATGTATTTATACCATTTTGTCAGCGAGCAGGCTCAGACTATGCAGCCTTTTGAGGCCTATATATATATATATATCCTGTTGTATTGGTTCAATTGGTGTGTTAACAGTATTTCATATTCTTATGGTACATTATTGCATACGCTCTAATCATTTTCTTTTTCTAATTAATCCTTAATTTTGCTTGTGATGCCACTACTGTGAGTTTGATAAGTGTACCTGAGTTGCACTGCTGCAAGAATGAAATTTATTTGGGGTCACACATAAGTTGTCAATGTCAGTGGAAGAAAATAAAAGGAGAAAAGGGTGATAACTACCTTTGGAGGAAACAGATATTCCAAGCCTCTTATGGTGGAATTTGTTCTTGGTTTGATAACTCCTTGTTACTGTATTTTGCTAACTTTTACTTGCAAGTTGCAATTCATGTCTGTTATATCTCTTCATTGTAGCATTTGTTTTGTGGAAAATTGTTCATGTGCACTAAGGATTGTCGTTTTGCAACTAATGGCTTTGCTTTATCTCGTTGGTGTTGAAGAATTGTTGTAATAATATAAATTTCATGTTTGTTAAATTATTGTTGTATTTGGTTGTATCTTGTTGATTAATTAGATTGTAACATATTTTTTGATATATTTTGGATGATTTTTATGATTTATGACTATTTTTTGCCTAGGTGGTTTTTGGTTTGTTTTAGGTCTAGGCCTGTTTGAAGGCTTAAGCCTGTATCTTGTTAGCTGTCATAAAAAAAAGAGGCTTTTTTAAAGGCTTCAGGTCATGCTAAGGGCTGAAAAAAAGGCCTGTAATAGACCATAGGTCAGGCCTGTTTCCACCCCTATGGAAAACCGGAAATGCTTCTAGAAGTTTAATGTTTTAAAGAGCGATGAATGGATTTGTTGAATTCCCATGATTTGTTGAATACCTCAATCTTCATAGCTAGCATCATACCTCAAATTTTAGAACCCTAAGCTGATATCAATTTATGGGAGCTCCCTAATTGGGCCCGAAGGGAGAGCTTGTCTTTCCAGCATAAGCGCGTTCAAGCTCTCTGCCAATAGTTTTAATCCTCTCCTGATTGCAATTGCTAGTCAGTTCCCTCAAATTGTTCTCTGCAGTCTAATTCATGAACAACATGATAATTAAAAACTTGCTGGAATATCATTGGACCCCCCTCAGTCATCAGTGTGTTATATGTTTTTAGCTTTGATTACAATTACAATAAGATGTGTTTGTTAGGTAATAATACCCTGTTTGCATATTTCTTGGGCATGTTCAGATTTGATCTAGAAACATTCACAGGCAGCTATTTGAGAACGAGCTGCAGCCAACTATGCTTCTGGACAAGAATGCCCATAAGGAAACCCTTTATGATGTCCTTAATGTGAAGGAAGATGCAAGTTACGAAGAGATTCGTGCCAGTTACCGCAGTGCCATACTCAATTTACATCCTGATAAATTATTGAAGACATCTGACATGTCAAGCAGTCAACAAACATCAGGAGATAGATTCCTCGCTGTACAGAAGGCATGGGAAATTCTCAGCAATTCAACCTCTCGTTCAATATACGACAATGATCTGCGAGGCTCAAGGCAGGATGCATTGGCTGCAGATGTTGCAGAAGATGTAAGCTTGCAGGATATGATCATTGAACAAGCTGGAGAAGCACTGGATCTCTCTTACCAGTGCAGATGTGGCGATTACTTTACCATAGACTCAATAGAATTGAAGAAAATGGGGTATTCATTGTTGAGTGATGGTAGTGAGATTTCTTTTCTTACTGTTGATAGTTTGCCAGGTTCAGTGATTCTTCCATGTGGATCTTGTTCTCTTAAAGTTCGTCTACTAATCAACATGGATCATAGCAATTGAATTCATTTACATTGTGATTTGTGTGATTCATTCCCACATTCTGTGCCTATTGCGGCATATTGAAAGATCCTCTATAGAAGAAAGATATGGCCTAGTGAGGCTCTAGATCTGTGGGTCTTGCTCTGTTTTTCCTCCTAAAATGGCCTCCCATATGCCGACAAATCCAGGAGTGGGAATGTAATCTACCCCCAAGCATTCGTGATTCGATCATGTCTTCATGAAATTAAACAGTTGCCTAGTTTGATATATTTTTCTTATCCTTGGTTTACTGACCAATCCATATGGTCTAACGTTGGATTTAAAGCACAAAAGACATCATAGGTTAGGTCCTTGCATCTCTAAAACATAGTAGGAAATAGATTATGATATGGAAGGGCAACAAGCCAAAGCCTATTATTTATGAAAACAAACGACACTTTGTTGTGTCACATCGGTGAAAATATAAATGTTTTTATTATAAATATTTGCATTTTTCTATTAATGTCAATCTTATTCGAAACCGTATTGTGAGGGATCCCCTCTCCGGCTAAACCCAAACTTTACCGAATGACCAGTTTCCCCCAATAATCAAATAATGTAAATGTGTTCAGGAGAAAATAGGCTTCACGTGAGTCAGTCCACAAGTTCTTTATTTTTGCCTCTTCACTGATGGTTTTTGGTGATGATGAATGTGAAGAAAACAGAGAAGGGGGATATATGGCTGTTGCTCCAATTCCAGTCATGATAAAGAAATGGTCAAATGATCCCTATTATATAAACAATGGAGAGTAACCAAGATAAGATAATGATTAGGTAGGTGATTGTTCGTACTTTAGGGACTAGAAAAGATAAGATATTCGCATGCTCGCGTTTAGATCGATAGTGGGATTAGTGGATGTGAAATAGGACAGGACGTTTTGTGGCTATATGAAAGATTATCTATTTATATTACTTTATTTCCTTGAAAATGACCATCCAATACATTTTATACCAGTTGTGTTGGTGCCACCTGATCCTCATCTTCAATATATTATTGTGTCATTTTGGGAACAACACTTACATCTCTCATCCCCCCCGCCCCTCTGTGGTTCTGTTTTTTGGTTGCAGATCATGTTTCTGTAGATGGAGCGGCTAATAAAGATTGACTCTAAATATTCACATTCAAACTTCATCTCCCGTTGATTTTTGAAATTTGGAATTGTGTTAGCTATAGCCAATATCCAATGTGCTATAAAATAAATTATGCGATAAACTGTACATCGCTTGTTAATATTCTTCTGTTATGTCTCGGATTGATAGGAAGAATAGTGATAATATCCTATAGAATGAAGAGTTAATGTGCAAATTTACTCTGAAAGTTTTCTTTTATGATCAATGTTGTCTTGAAATTTTTTTAGAAGTAGTGTTGTCATGAAGGTTTCAAAATGGAGAAAAGTTGCTCCATTTTGTTAAAAAAACTAACATTGGTGATTAAAAATTAACATTGACTATTAACATTTTTAATGGTAAAAAGTAATATTACTCCATTTTAAAACTTTCATTTAACATTGGTTCTGAAAAAACCTCCGAAGCAATATTGCTCTTAATGAAAAACTTTTGAAACAAATTTTCATCTTAACCTTACAATGAATAGTAGTGATATTCAACGAGATAAGAGTATTTGATTATTTTTCCTTACTTGAATGAAGAAGAAGAAGAAGAAGAACTCTGAATTTAGATTTTATTCTTATGTTAATGGATTAATAGAGAACCCATCCATGATAAACTATCAAACTGCAGGGCTTTGGAAGAGTAGCATAGGAACAAGCACAGGAAATGCAGCCAGAAACAGTGTAACTGAGTCATTCCATATATTGCACTCAACTACTCCACATAAATATTGTTGATCATCCCTCTAAATTTTCTTTATTTTACATTAATATTGATGTTTATGGTAATCATATTTAGGTAAGGATAAGTAAAAGTACAAACAATATTCATCATTTAATATTGGATATGTTTAATTATTACTTGTTATGTTTGTTCACCTTAAACTTCTTTTATATGAAAGTTAAGAGACCTTTTTGAAAATAGTAATTTTGAAACGTTATGAAATGAGCAGCATTATTTCTCTCTCGATCTATGAACCTTTTTTTTTGTTCCACATTGTGAGGTACATATACTGAATTAAATAGTTTCTTATTATGGAGGAGTAAATACATGAAGAATTTTGATATCATGAAATCTACATTAACTCATCTTACCAAAAAAAAAAACATGAGAAATGGTAGGAACATGTAACGCATATAAATCAATACACAATATAAGGAACCGGAAAAGGAAGATAAATGTGCTATTAATGCTAAAATCTTATACAATAAATGAGTCTATAATCAGCTCGCAATTACAAGATTCTAACATAATTATATACATGTACGACTCAGCCTCAATGCTGGATTAGCATGATTCTAACATAAAGGCATGAGAACTTTTTTTTATAACTTTTAATTTTTACCACTTTTTAAAAGCTCCTAAGGTTGTATATGCAAGAGGATCACATTTTAAATTTTTTACATTGAAGAAGATATTCTAATTATTTACTCATGTCAAGAGCAATTAATCGTTGTTATCCCAAATATTCAGCTTGCCAGGGTCATTAGATAAATACTGCGGCTATCATCATATATATTCTTCATACATTATTTGTTGATACATCTATTCTTTTGAAATATTTCGACGTTAACTAGCTTGTATATAAACGATTTCACGCGAGCTTTTATTTTTAGAAAAAGAGATATTTTAATTATCAATAAGGGACATAATTTCCTCTTCTTACTATCATAATAATAGTGATGGATGATGGATATCATACATGCATATTATAAATGACTTTCCAATAATGATGCTTTTCTAAAATAACAATAATTCATGAGAGAAAAGAATACAGCAAGTGCGAAACATTGTTAGATATGAATATTATTAAAAGGGAACCATAACGTGGACAGAAATAACAGGGCAGAAAATGGCGTATAAGAAGTGGCACGCAGCCCAAACGTTTAAACAGAGGAGAGGATCAGCAGAAACAGAGACGATGAAGATGCGATTTGGAGGGAGAATATTGCTAGTGGTCGGGATAGCCACATTCATAGTAGTGATGATGGCCACAGTGGAACCATCAGAGTACCTGTTCGGGACAGAGTACGAGGTTCGAGTCATCAATGGCTTCACCAACAACTCGTCGCTGCCATTGGTGATATGGTGTTCTAATGAAGAAGCCGATCTCGGAGGCAGAGCACTTCAGGAACATGACGACTTCAGTTGGAAGATGAAGACTCACTTCTGGAGCGGCAACCTCATGAAGTGCACCATGAAATGGGACCAAACCAGAAAGAAGTTCGACGCTTTTAAGGCTTCCAGAGACGCCCATCGTTGTGGCCCTTTCAAGCTCTGTACCTGGCTCGTCACCGAACATGGCTTCTATTTCAGCAACGACCTAGTCAATTGGTACAAGGACTTCGAATGGTAATCACTGTTCATCTCCCCCATAAAATGTTTCGTGTGTGTGTGTGT
>QFDD01000382.1:0-48058 GCA_006871305.1 Vachellia collinsii | reverse complement strand
CAATGATAGCTGATTTCCACCCACCAAGGGCCTATCTTTTCATACCTTCAATTTAATCCAACCATTCCATTGTTAAACCAAAAATACCAAAAAGATTTACTTCTTGCATTGTTTTGTCATTGCACCACTGTTTTCATAAACCAAACCCCCCTTTTACACCCAAGTCCACCAATGTTTTTGATGACCAATTGAGACTAGGAAACCAATAAACCGCTCCTCGAGAAGAACGATTGGTTGCCGCTATACTGCATTAATTTTGTGCAACCATTTTGCATCGAACCGGAAGGCGACAGTCCGCGTGCGATCAAGAGTTTTGAGTTACAGCATGTATACTCTTTGAGACTCGAGTTTTGTTTCATAAAACTTAAAGTTATAGGATTTTCAAAACATAACTTTTATGTATAACTCGAGTTTCATTGGAAGTTTTAAGTTTTAAAACAAGTTTGCTTCATTAAACTCGAGTTCCAACTTACTAAACTCGAGTTATACGAAAACTCTTAATGAAACTTCAAGTTTTGGAACGAAGTTTTGAAGTTCAGAAATTTTCCAGAGCTCGAAACTCGAGTTCTGTTAATCCAAAACTCGAGTTATGCCATAACTTTCACTTAAACTTCAAGTTGAGAAGGCAGATTGGTTTCTCTCTCTTCGAAACTCGAGTTCAATCAAAACTTTTATTGAAATTTCAAGTTTTGGAAGGAAGTTTCGAGTTTAAAAAATACTTCATAGCCCGAAACTCGAGTTCAATAAACTTAAACTCGAGTTTTGCCAAAACTTCCAACATAACTTGAGTTTTCACTGAGAGTTCTGATTTTCTAAAAACACTTCCAACATTCAAAACTCGAGTTCTAAAACACAAAAATCGAGTTATAAGAAAACTTTTATTCAAACTTGAGTTCTACAGAGAGTTTTGCATTTCTAAAGCTTTTTAAAACACCCGAGACTCGAGTTTTGACTCCCAGAACTCGAGTTTTGACAGAACTTGAATCAAAACTTGAGTTCTCTTGAAAGTTTGAGATTTTGAAGGCATTTTTAAACAATGTAACTCGGGTTCTAAAGCTTATAACTCGAGTTCTCTTAAAGAATTTATTAAACCTTTCTGATTTCTTAAACTTTTCTGAAAACAAACAATTTAAACATAATTTCAAAAACATATTTGTTATCATCAAAACATTATCTCAACAAATTTGCTGTGTAGGATGCACACAAAGATTACTCCATCTTGAAGATGGGAGATGTGTGGAAGAATAGGCAAAATCCCCAGTACCACTTGAAGAACAAGGATGGCATGTGGTCTACGCTTGAGTTGGAAGTAGACGTGCCTGACCTAATCCAGCTTGAAAGCTAGGCAAGATTTGTTAGGCATAGGAGTTGCTGTGTAGAGCTGCGCCCGTCAGATGATCAACTATACTACAGGATCGAAGCTGTTCTCCTGCCCTTTGTTGAGGAGGTAAAAATTATATTTCTTTATGTTGCTTGTTTGTTATTTGTTATCAATATAAAACGTCATATATATATCTAAATATTTCATTCCATTTATTTAGGATGTGGTAGCACAGAGGGAGGGTCGGAAGGCCACGTATGGGGATATGTATGTGGCTATCCATAGGCACCATGACGATACAATTCCAACCTGTCTTTGCTCAATGGATACAAAACATCCATGCTTTAGCACCCGGTGCAACAGCCCCTGGTGCAACAACAAGCACCGGTTTGACTTGGGGGGTGGTGATTTAGTGGCAGTGGGTGGCAAAGTTGACTCCATTATCCGAGGAGATTGAACAAATTATAGTAAGTTATAATGATTTTTTAAAATTTTATTGCATTTTTAGGATGATGCAATGTTTAATATTGTTTTCCTTATTTCAGGAGTGTATTCAGTGAACTAACACTAAGCTTAGGGAGTCCTAGGGGTCAGCATTAGATCCCACTGCCTCACTTAAGGTGGCCATGGAAGGTCGTGATCAGCACCCTAGACGACTTCCAGGGTTCGGGTTTAGCGTAATGAGGACTGTTGTCTTCAAGGGAAGTAGATATGAAGGCATGACTTAATTTTTGTTGCTGCGTCCCAGGTGACCACATCTATAGGCCCAGATAGTACAACGAGTTTGATGTGGATAGAGAGTCGTTGCATGCTAAGATCCTAGCATAGGTGGAGGCGCAAGTGCAGGCGTAGTTCCAAGCACCGGTGAAGGCACATGTCTAGGTGAGTCTATAGGTGAGTTGGGAGCAGATAGAGATGTGGAGGTAGGCAGCAAATTCCATACTGCAACTGGCATTTCAGGTGGCCTAGCATTTTGCCCTTACATTTCTTTTGCTTGCAAAATGGCACCCTTGGCATCTCTTATGCTTCTATTCATTATCCTGGACCCTTCATTACATTGTAGCCCCACGCTCAGCCCTTATCCTTAATTACAGAAAATTGAGGATATTACACATTACAAAGACCGAATGGCATTCTTTCGTAAGCATAGGTAGAAAATGGGCAAGTGAAGGTAGTTTTTTCCTAATCTCTAGGGTCTATATGAATCTAAAAATACCCCGAGTACCAATCTAAGAAACAATAATGGCTTTCCTTACTAATCTCTCAAGCATTTGATCAATAAATGGTAGGGGAATGTGGTCTTTTCTAGTGGCATCGTTATAGTCTATACAAACTCACCAAGAGTTTTGTACCCTAGTGGGAATGAGCTCATTAGTCTCATATTTGACAACTGTGTTTCTACTTTTCTTCGGTATGACTTGTACTGGAGAAACCCACTCACTAACGAAAATGGCACAAATGATGCCAGCTCTCAAAAAATTTATCAACTTCCTTCCTAACCACATCAGAAATTAGAGGGTTTAACCTCCTTTGGCTTTGCTTAACTCGTTTGGAGTCCTCTATCAATAAAATTTTGTGAGTGCATAGTAGGATCCAGCCCCTTTGTGTCAGACAGTTGCCACCCAAAAGCCTCTTTATTTCTACTTAAGACTCTTAGCAAACTAGCCTCTTCACTATCAGTTAATGAATTTGAAATAATGATAGGCAGTTTGTTATCGGCACTTAGGTAAGCATATTTTAAGTTAGGGGGAAACTGCTTAAGTTCTAAGGTAGGGATTGGACAATAGAGGGAATTAACTCTAATCTATCAATTAAGTTAGAGATACTTCCCTTTAGAGAATCTTGATGAATGCACTTGTTTTAATCATGTTGATTTGTTTCAGTAGCTTCAGCTCCCTTGGATGCTACGCTGGACTCACGTTGATTCAAGGAAGCAACATTCAATTGTGACCACATCTTCATACCTACATCATGATTAGATATTAGTTCGTTTAAGAAACGTAAGGTATGAGGTGCAGTTTTGGAGTGTGTGGAAGTAGAGTATTGGAAGAAAGGGGTGGCTCTTCAACCACATTGTTAAACACTGACGCTGGGAGGAGGATTTGAGTCTGAAGTGCTACTCTAGGACTCCCAGGTTGCGACATGTCCTCTCCATGTTACAACTGAAAATGTACTGGGAGGTCTTCTTGGCATGTGGAGTTATAGGTCGTGACTTTGGACTATTGGTGCTTGTGTTTTCTTGTTCAGCTCCACTCACTGTCTTTCCATCATCTTGACTACCTATAGAACCAAATGGAACTTCCTTGCTACAAGCAATGTCATTTGTAAATGTAGGCAAAGACTCAAAATCAAAAGGAAAAGAAAAATCTTGAGGAATGGAAAGCATGCTATCAATTTCTAGAGAATTAACACATAACATGTCACTACCGCAAGAGTTGGAAAATGAATAAATAGAAGACAGAGAGTCAAACTATGCATCACATGCACTCAAGGATAATTCATGTTCATCAGACTCAAGTAGCTCAAAAGAGGCATCAAGTAGTTTAAGTGAGTTCATGTGACAACCATCATGCATATTCATTTTATGGTCATCCCTAACTTGCTCCACATCTAAATCAAAGGCATTCAAACCCATAAAAGTAGCATTTTCAAAAGGATACCGAGTAGCTTCATTCATGTTGAATGTGACCACATGAACCCCTATTTTAATTGTGATATAGCTATGTTTCATGCTTATGATAGTATTAAAGGTTTGGAGGAAGGGTCTCCCTAGGATAACGATACTTTCATTAACTAATTCATTAGACATATCCAACACATAGAAATCAGTGGGAAATACTAGGTCCTTAACCTAAACTATGATATCCTCTATGATTCCCTTGGGATACCTCATGGACCGATCCACTAGTTGTAGCACTATATTGGTGTCCTTAAGACCATTGATACTTAGGGCTGAATAAACTAACCAAGGCATGACATTAATTGCAGCCCCTAGATCCAACAACTCTATCTTAACGTAAATTTTCCCGATGGTGCATGGGATGGTGTAGGATCTTGGGTCTTGGCATTTTACTGGTAGCTCTGCCTTAAAGAGGGAAGACACATTGGAACTAAGTTGAATTCATTCTAAGGGCCTAAATCTCTACTTATCATCACATAGTTGTTTAAGCAATTTAATGTATTTAGGATTCCCTTTTAGAACTGAACCTGATCGAACACGAGTTTGTCCCCTTTTGGTTCGATACAAGATGATCGCACCAAAATAATGTAGTACATAGGCAACCTGTCATCCTTCTTGACGACAGGTTTATTGGTTATCCTAGTCTAAATTAGTTATTGAAAACATGTTGCACTTAGGTTTGAAAAGGGGGTTTTGGTTTATGGAAACTATTGTGCAATAACATAACAATGGAATGGTTGAATTAAATCGAAGATACAAAGAGATAAGCCCTTGGTGATGGGAACTCGATTGTCATCGATCTCAAAATGATATGGAAGTTTATAACTCTCTAAGTCTAGATAAAAACCCCAAGCAATCACTTAGGCCCACTGCTTTAATTGATAAAAACTCACTTGGATCGAAGTTAATTACCACCTCTTAAAACATTGTTTAAAACCACTTAGGGTGTAATTGAATGTATGATGCAAATGCTCCAATGATTGTAAATCAACAACCAAATGATCCAAGCACACACATTAACTATCAACAATCATTGACAATTAATAGAACACAAAGGATTAATCACAACTGCAATGCATATATGTAATTCAGCATAAACACATCATCCAATCCAAATGCATAGTCCAATCACAAAATCACAAATATTTAAACTTGATTTACATGGTAGTAGAAATTCCTAAATCTAGAAATAACCAACACAAATTAAAACATAGATTAAGACTAAGAAAAACTCCCCTAATGTGCCCATGAGCTCAAGCTTTATTCTTTGTCACCAAGAGACTATGGATTTAGCCTCTCATTGCTTCAAAACCATAGCTACCACCATAGGTATGTTTTGCCATTAGAGGAGTGGAAAAGGGGGATGAAAATACAGAAGGAGGTATTGGGAGTGGTTTAGATGAAGTGTAGATTCAGAAAATGGTAGAGAAATGGAGGAAAATGGAAGATGAATGGATGGATAAGGTTGGAGTTGAGAGAGAGAGCAGTGTTCGAGGCTCTCCTCTACAAATCTACAGAGTGGAGATGTATCTGGGTCATGGTGGCTGGCCCCTTATGTGTAGATGGACAATGACCTAATTCAAAACGTATGGTTGCACTTATATGAGCTCAGGTCGTGACCTGGGTAAGTGAAGTCATGACCTGGAACATCCAAAGAGCTCGGTTTTGCTAGAAATACCTCAAGGTTTCAACTTAAGATTTGAGGTCTCAACCTGAAATTTTAGGTCGCGGCCTGGAAGTCTTAGGTCGCAACCTGAGATTTGAGGTCATGACCTGAGAACTTCAAGACACAACATAAGAATTGAGGTCACAACCTAGGGACACAGAGGCACTTCCAAGGTCATTTTCTTGCTTTAAATAGACTTGTGGCTCCTTTAATGCTCCAACTTGAGTCTTTAAATATCTTCCAAATACCAACAAACAAAAGTAAAGAGATTACGATAAGGCAAAATGACTTCTTTTTACCCTTTTATCAGCAAAATGCAATGCATATCAAAGTAATCAAGAGAGGATATAAATGCATGTAAAATGAGGGTAAAAGTGTTACAAAACACCATAAAGCACTCAAGTAATCCATGTAAATATTGGATTCTATCACTCCCCCACACTTAAACCTTTGTACTCCAGGACAAAGACTCGAATCATTCAAAAAAAAATACAAGGACAATCAAGGATGTTAGCATGCTTAATAATGAATTTAGAACCAAATCAACCCTCATCCTTTACGAAATCAAGAATGATAAGATGAACAATGCCAAATAATTACATGCAAAATACAATTGTTTCTAAATGCATGAACACTAGAGAACATCTCACAGGGTATAAGTATTAACTTACTCTTCTCTCCTCATTGGGGTTCTTTTCATTCAAAATTCAAGTAGAAACGCCCTACCATAAGCTTGTAATAGTTCTAAAATCTCCACTATCTATGCATCAATACAATGAATCAATATGTTTTAATGGCTTGTAATGATGGAAATAGGCCACATGGAATAGATGAAAGGAAGAAATAAGTGTCATGTCTATGCATGCTATCGATCAAAGACTCAAGAGTAACATCTAATTACCAAATGAAGCCTTTATGAAGAATTATTTAGAATGCCTTATTTGTCTTAATTTTTTTTTCTTTTCTTTCTTTTCATTTTTTTAATCACTTTCCTTGTAATTTTTTTTTTACATGGCATTCTACTATATAAACTCTTCTTTTTTTCATGAATGAATTCAACTTTAATTCTATCACGATGCCTTGAGGTTCTAAAGGGATACACTTTCACAAAATTTTGTGAATGGCTCAAAGGAGTTAGCAAAGGGTATAAATCATGTGAGGGGTTGTGTTTGGGATATAAGGTGTAGAAATGAATGCCTCTATCATATTCATTGCATTAAAACATGTTAGGCTTTGACCAAGAATTAGAACAAGTTATAGAGAATGCAGACTGCATGAATAATTGCTCAATACAGGAATTCAAGCTCAAAGATATCCTTCCAACAAGTGTTTATATCACAACTATTCATACATGAAGTTTCAATGAACATGTGCTATTCATAAGGCATTAGAACACTTATCACAAAAGAAGACCTTTGGATGATGATTAAAAATGGTTAAGGAAATCATTAAAGAACATACGTGAATCCTAAAAGCATTTATAAAATCTTAGGGAAAACATTTCCAAAGTTTAGAATCCCAAAAATTTAAGGTGGGAATGGTATCCTTAGTTCGATGCACTGAGGTTGAATTGAAAAGGCCAAGAAGTTCTCATCCCAGATGAGAAACATGCATTTCTTCATTACAACCCCTCCCACAATGGATGTTCTTAGAGGTGACTCTGGATCAATAGGCAAAGGCTCTAAAACATAGGGCTTGTCGCCACAGCCTTGCCTAATGTGATTCTGCAAAACAAATATTAGAATAATAGCAGTATCCAATCCAAGAATGCAAACATGGAGAGATATAGAATAAAGTAAGGATATCTTGGAATAAAACTCTCCAAGTATGAATCACAACCAAGAAAGTCAATTAGATTCCCTTCAGTAGGAACTAAACAAATAGTTAAATTTTTAAAATCCTCTTGTGCTTGCAAAGTGGAAAGTGTGGAATCGAACTGACAGTTGTTGAAGTACAGCACATCATCTTTCCAATCACTAGAGGTGGGAAGTAAAAGAGTGGGAGAAAAAGAAAATTTAGTTAAATTATTATCCTGAACATTAGATGGTTTTGAATCAGGTGGTAGATCACAAGAAAAAATTTGTTGGAATGATTCATTAGCATTCATAGTCTTGTCATTCAAAATTATCGAATCATTCTGTATTGGATCATCCTTCATAATGTCCAACTAATCACTTTTCACACATATAACCTCATCATCACGAGAACAAGGAGAATGCTCATTTAGTTTTATATTATCATCTTGTGTGGCATTAGGAAAAGAAGCATTTTCATCACACAAGAAAGTAGTGGAAGAGCAAGTAACATTCCCAACTAAGTACCACTAGAAGCTTCAAATGAGCATTGACAGTTTCAAACATGTGAGGGGACTCAATTACAATCTCTTCATCTACCTCACTATCACTCATATCAATATAAGCTTTAATAGAAATAGTAGTAGTGGGAGGAGGCTTAATCTCCTCAAGTATAGGATCAATATTACCTAGGATATGGGATGACTCCTCTAGAAGTTGGTAATGTACTTGCTTCACCTCAATATCTTGTATGGTTTATCTTGGGTGGAGCAATAGGAAGCTGGAAAATCTCCACATGTGAAGTGGCAATTGACTCTTGAGCTTGAACTCCTTGCTCCTTCTCTGGTAGGTTTGCAAGCCAAGGATTTCCATTTTCACATTCTATATGTACCCATGACATGTGATCATAATATGCCTTGAAAAACTCATCAATATTGGCCATCTCTTTAGAGTTTCTAGGTGTTTTTTGATTCATGAGTAACACAAGGTATTTCTTTTTGAGTGCATCATACTTTCTTGTCAAGGTACTATTTAAAACATCCAAGTCATTGGAAGAAGGAGGAATATCTAGGTCACTTGGTTGGAGTGTAGTAGAGTGAAGTGGAGGGAAGGGTTCAAGAGGTGGTTCAGGTTGGTTAAAAGTGGATTGGTAAGGATAGTCATATGGTGGGTATGGAGAGTCAAAGGGAAGTAAGTAGGATGGGGACAGAGGTTGTTGATATGGTTTATATTGTGGAGGAAGTGGATAGTCATATGGTGGGAATGATGGTTGAGGTTCAAAATATGGGTCAGAATATGGATTGTGTGATGGAGGCGGAGGTTCATGGTATGGAGTATATAAGGTGGAAATGATGGTTCAAAGGTTTGAAATGAAGGTTGATGATAAGATTTGTAGGGTAGATTGAGGAATGAACTACCACATTCTTTACCAACTGCATATTCCTTCTTACCGAATACTAAAGCTTGAAGGAAATCTAGCTCACGTTGTATGATTTCAGAGTTTTGATCCATAACTTCTATAAAAAGAGAGATTTTAAAGGAGAAATTGATAAATCAATTTTTAGAAGTTAAAAACAATCAATTCTCAGTGATTCTCAGTGATCTTGAGGTGTACTAAGTGTTATACACTCTCAAGGTATGTGCAAAAATCAAATGTATGCAAGTACCAACAAGTTTGGACACTTAGAAAATTTTTTGATGAAAAAGCACACTCAAGTCACTACTTTGGATGTCCAGATCATAACTTTAAGTGTACCAAGAGCAAATTTGGAAATAGGGACACTTATAAAAAAAATTTGGATGAAAAATACACCCAGGTCACGATTTGGAAGGATCAGGTCATGACTTGAAATGTACCGAGAGAATTCTTGGAACTGGAGGTTGAAATTGTAACTTGAAATTATTTAAGTCATGACCTAAAAGCTCAAGTCACAACTTGAGACTCGTGGGTCATGACCTAAAATCTCAGGTTGCAACCAGGAATTTCAGGTTGAGACCTAAGGGTCATAGAGTGTTTCTCTCACGAAAATTCACCAAGTTAGTCAACCAAATGCTTCCCAAATGATATAAAATGTTCAAAACTGTTAGGAAAATGGCTAAACACTTAGGATCAAGTTAGAACAAATGCAAAATACCATGCAAAAATGAAAATACAAAAGTATGAAAGAAAGTCAAGATATTTGTTTGAATTTCTGCAAAATTTGTATGCTATGCAATGTCAAAATTGAAAGCTAAATCTAAACTCAACAAGAATCAACACAAGTCAACAATCACTTAGATATGGAAGTTTATAACTCTCTAAGTCTAGATAAAAACCCCAAGCAATCACTTAGGCCCACTACTTTAATTAATTAAAAATCACTTGGTTCAAAGTTAATTTCCACCTCTTAAAACAATGTTTAAAACCACTTAGAGTGTAATTGAATGTATGATGCAAATGCTCCAATGATTGTAAATCAACAACCATAGAATCCAAGCACACACATTAACTATCAACAATCATTGACAATTAATTTAACACAAAGGATTAATCACAACTGCAATGCATATATGTAATTCAACATAAACACATCATCCAATCCAAATGCATATAATCCAATCACAAAATCACAAATATGTAATCTTGATTTACATGGTATTAGAAATTCCTAAATCTAGAAACAACCAACGCAAGTTAAAACATAGATTAAGACTAAGAAAAACTCCCCTAATGTGCCCATGAGCTCAAGCTTTATTCTTCCTCACCAAGAGACTAAGGATTTAGCTTCTCATTGCTTCAAAATTGCAGCTACCACCACAGGTATGTTCTACCATTAGAGGAGTGGAAAAATGGGATGAAAATTTGCAGAAGGAGGTATTGGGCGTGGTTTAGATAAAGTGGAGTTGTACAAAATGGTAGAGAAATGGAGGAAAATGGAAGATGAATGGATGGGGAAGGTTGGAGTTGATAGAGAGCATTATTGGAGGCTCTCCTTTGCAAATCTGCAGAGTAGAGACGTATCTGGCTCATGGTGGCTGCCTCCCTTATGTGTAGATGGAGAATGACCTAATTCAAAATGCATGGTTTCACTTATATGAGCTCAGGGCACGACTGGGTAAGTGAAGTCACGACCTAGAACATCTAGAGAGCTTAGTTTTGCCGAAAATACCTCCAAGTCTCAACTTGAGAACTTCAAGTCACAACCTGAAATTTTAGTTCATGACCTGGGAGTCTCAGGTCGCAACCTAAGATTTGGGGTCATGATTGGGAACTTCAAGTCGCAACCTGAGAATTAAGGTCACAATATGGAGACACAGAGGCACTTCGAATGCTCCATTTTGAGTCTTTAAATCTCTTCCAAATGCCTACAAACAAAAGTCAAGAGATTAAAGATAAGGCAAGTATAATTTGATGAGGGAAATGACTCCTTTTTACTCTTTTATCTGCAAAATGCAATGTATAGTCAAAATAATCAAGAGATGACATAAATAAATCTAAAATGAGGGTAAAAGTGTTACAAACCACCATAAAGCACTCAAGAAATCCATGTAAATATTGGATTATGTTAGAACCATAGGCACATTGATTTCAAGTTTGTTAAACAATTTATAGGTGTCAATTGCAAATTCAGAGTCAAATTTCTTCTTATCAACAAAGAAAGCTTTAGGGAAAGGAAGGTCTTTAGAAGTTACCTCCTTACCTACAGGCTCAGAGACTCCCTGCATGCTTGACTCCGCATTATCTTGCCTTTTCTTGCCTTTATGAGATGCCCTTACTGTTGTGTTATCATCCTCTTGTGCTATTTCATCATATTTGTTTTCTAGCACTTGGATTTCTTCTTGTATGTTTCCTTCCCCTTGCATCCTTTTCTTCAGCATGAGCTCCTCCCCCTTGGAGCTTTAAAATTTCCCTAATCTAATCAGGGAGAGTGGAGGGCTAGCCATCGGTAGACCAGATATAGCCTTACATCTCTTTCATCTTCAAAGTGAACTGTCTTTCTACTTCTCAGGGTGTAGCATTGAGGGATTTGGAGTTTACCACAGTGTTGGATGGAATACTACCCCCAATTTTGGAATTGAGTGGGTCTGTTGGTTCCCCCACCGCACTTAAAGTTAGGATGATCTCTCCACCCTTGGTTTGTAGGTGTTAGAATTGGGGTCTCTTTAGGATGATCATCTCTTCCTTGGAATAGAGCATTAAGATCCTCCACTGTCCCTGGACAATTTTGAGTGAGGTGCATAGGGGAATCACAATCTCCACAAGTGGAAGCTACCATAGCAAGGAATTGAGGTTTCGTGGGTTGCAAGCTCTCAACCATTCTTGTAAGCCTCGACATATCTTGAGCAAGTTTCACCAAAAGAGGATATATGATCTCTGTGGTCTCTAGGGCTTGCATGTTGTCGGTTCAAAGCAAAAGTCCTAATCAATTCCTATACAGCCCCAGGCTCCATATTCTCTACTGAACCATTCGAAGCGGCATCCAAAACTTGAGCATCATCGATTAGGAGTCCATTGTAGAAATACTAGACTAAATGCTCTTCTAGGATTTGATGGTTGGGGCATCCAGTGAACATCTCTTGGAATCGACTCCAATACTTGAAAAATGATTCATGTGATTCTTGCTTTGCAGTCGATATCTCTTTACGTGTAACTAAAATCTTAGCAGAGGGAAAGTACTTGTCCAAAAAGGCATCTTCAAGTTGGTCCATGATTCATAAGCATTGTCAACATAGATTGGTAGATTCATATACAATTCCTTCATCTTCCTTTCCAAAGATAGATGAAACACTTTTCACATCATATCGTCAATATTAGCCCCTACAGGCTTCATAGACAAGCACTGCATGTATAGTGTCCGGAGGTAGAGTTATGGATTTTCACTTGCAAGTCCATGGAATTTAGGTACTGAGTGTATCAATTGACCCTTTATTTCAAAATCAGCATTAAAAGTTGGGAAAACCCAGGCATAGGATCAAAGTTGCCATCAGATTATGTTAACTCCTTAATAGTCCTACCCCTAGGTTGGCCATTAATTCTGTTCTGTCCATTATTTTCCCCTTAATCTTCATGACCATTCCCATTATTAGATCTGTTATGATTTCAACTGCGATTCCCAAGACCAATACGTGGGGGTATTTCGGCCATGATTTCCTCTTCTACTTCCTTGCTCTCACTAGATGAATGGGCAGGGTTATGTGGAGCGGGTGTATTGGGGGGTTCAGTTTCTCTCCCTCTTCTACCTTTGCACCCTATCCACACACAAACACTTTGAAATCATGGACAAGTAAAGCTCAAAGAAAATTGCAATCCAAATTGATATTTACCAAGTATTTGATCAAAATGAGTGCAAACTCAGTGAATTTAAATGGTGCTAAGTTTGTTCAAGGTGTAGTAAGTGCTATACACTCTCAAAAGTATGTTTAGAAACCAAAGATGTCTAAAAGAAGCAATCCTAGACACTTAGAAAGATTTTTTTTGACAGAGCTCACTTAAGTCGTGACTTAGGTGTTACAGGCCACGATTAAAAGTGTGCTAAGGACACCTGGGATGGAAGAATGAACACTTAGAAAATTTTAGTTGAAAAATTGCACTCAAGTCACGACTTATATGTTCCAGGTCATGACCTAAAATGTATCGAGAGCAATTCCTAGTATGAGGATGATGTATGTCACAATGAGAAGGATAGTAGGTTGCGACTTCAATGGTACTAGAGCTGCTCTCAAAAAACAAGTTCAAAAACTCACTAAGTTACCTTGCCAAATGCTTGTAACTATGCACAAACAATTACACCCTTGCAGCAATTGGCCAAATACTTAGGATCAAGTAAAAAAAATGCAAAGGTGTAGATGCAAAAGTATCAAAGAAAACCTAGATATTTGTTTGTATTTCTGTAAAATTTGTATGCTGTGCAATCTCAAAAGTTGAAAGTTAAATCTAAAGCTCAACGAGAATCGACCCAAGTCAACAATGGTGATAATAACCAATTACTTGGCTCCCCAGCAACGGCACCATTGATCAGACATAGTTTTGTCACCTTCTGGTTTGATACAAGATGATTGCACCAAAAAGAATGTAGTATAGTGGGAAACCTATCATTCTTCTGAAGGAGCGATTATTGGTTATCCTAGTCTAAATTGGAAATTAAAAACAGTTGAACTAGGTATGAAAAATAGGGGTTTGATTTAATAAATGAAAACTATGATGCATGACAAAGAGAATGTATGTAGTAAATCTTTTTTGTCTTTTTGATAAATGAAGGTATGCTTTAGATTAAAGGGAATATGCAATAAAATAGGCTCTTAGTGATGGGAACTTAGCTCTTCTTGCTCTGACTTTGATATGGGAGTTTAATTCTTTCGAGTCTCATTGAAAAACCCCAAGCAATCACTTAGGTCCAATGATTTAATTAATGCAAATCATTTAAATCCAAGTTAATTAACATTTCTTAAAACATTATTAAACGCCGCTCAGAATGTAAAAGCATAAATGATGCTCATGTTCTCAATGGATTGCAATCACAACCACAGAAACCCAATGAGCAAAAAACCACCAACAATCATTGACAACTAGATGAACACAAGGAATCGAATTTGAAATTTATATACAAATCAACATGAAACAACATCCACTCCAAATACATAGTCTAATCCGAAGATTAAAAATCTGTAATCATAGTTAACATAGCAGTGGAAGTCTGTAAATCTAGAAATCTCTACAAGTGTTCAAATGTAAGATTAGACTATAAATACTCCCCAATGAATCCCAAAGCTCAGGCCTTGTTCTCCATCACCAAGAGGCTAGGATTTTAGCCTCTCATAGCTTCATAAACGCAGCTACAACCACCAGTACTTTCTACCATGACAGGGGTGAAGATGAGGATGGAAATGTGCAGAAGGAAGTGATGGAGAAGGTTTAAATTGTTGGGAATGGTGGAAGATGATGGAAAATGTGGGAAAATGGAAAGGGGATGGATGGAACTTATTGGCTACTTCAGAGAGAGAAAGAGGACTGGCTCTAGGTCTTGTAAATTTATGGAATGGGATCTCCTCTTTGTGGTGGCTCCTCCCTTAGGTATATGGGCTGCTGACCTAATCCAAAATGCATAGCTGCATTTTCACACAATGAGGTCATGACTCCATGTGAATTAGGTTTTGACTTTAACATGAGCAAGTCGCCACATTAGTATCATTGGTCGCAACCTGATAGATCAACACAACCTCTAAGGTTACCTCCAAGTCGGGACCTATTATGTATAGTCAAGACTAAAAAGGCGTAGTGGCACTCTACTTGCAAATTTCTTCATTTCAATGAACTGTAGCTCCTTCAAATTCATCCTTGGCCTTGAATATCTCCTCCACATGCCTACAACAAAAGCAAAGAGCCTTGTTAAAGAATAAAACACTTAAATTCAAAGGTATGTACTGTTGAAAGAGATAATTCACTCCTTTCCCCCTTGTGTCAGTAAATATGCAATACATGGATTGATGTAGACAAAAGAGACTTAATTGCATGCCAGACAAGGTTAAAGAGTCATATGAGGCCCAAAAATAGGTAGGAAAAACCATGTAAATATTGGTGTTAATCACTTAGCCTAACCTCCAGCCCCCTTAGCCTAGGAGAGAGGACCATCATGAGGATCAGGATGGTCCCTAGCCCCATTATCTAGACACTTGATTTGATTACTTGATTTTATTTTTTTTATGTAATAATTTTTTAGTTGAACACAAATTTTTATAATACATGAGTATTAATTTGATCTTAATTAGTTATATTTGTATGTAGTTTCAAAATGTGGCTGTTAATTATTTATCAAATGTGTATTAAGTAATTTATCAATAATATATAATTATAATATATTTATTTGCCTATTCACATATTTATAAAAAAATTAAAAATATGTTTGGAAATTAGTAGCGGTTTTGAATCGTTACAAAACAACTAGTAGTGGTTATAAATAGCTACCCAAACTGCCACAACGGTTGAGGATTGTTGGATTTTGCAGCGTTCTTGAATCACTGCAAATTTTAAATACAAAATATTGGGGCGGAGAAATTTCAATTTAGTAGCGGTTAAAGAACTGCTGCAAAGTCCAATAGTTCTCAACTTTTGTGGTGGTTTGGGTAGCAGTTTCTGAGCACTACTACTTGTTTTATACCAGTTCAAAACCGCTACTAATTTTCTACCGTTGAAAAATATTCAATTTCAGCCTTCTCTCCCCTAGAAGCTTCAACATTGAATTCTCACTTCTTTCTCTGATCATACTTGTTGTTAGTGTTGTTGCAATCTTTGAAGTACTTCCAATGGATAAGTCATGGATCAAGTGCCCTTGTATATCCCCTAGATATTTAGCTAGATTCAGCAATTTTTTTTGGATTTTATGGATGTGTATAAAGCAAAACTCATTCATTTTGTCTATGATCATCCCTGGAAAGAAAGCACCAGGCAATGATATTAATGTTTACCTCCAACCTTTGATAAAAGAGCTAGTCGAATTATAGGCTGATGGGATTGGGACATACGATGCATATGAGAAGACACTGTTCAAATTTCACTTTGATGTATGAAGTCTCATATTATTTCAATGCAATCTCTATCCTTCTCTCTTGTCCAGCCTAGTTGTGTTTGATTTTGAGTTGATGATGCTTGCATTGGATCTTTTTCCATTGGTCATTCCCTCTTAACACACTAAGTGTTTTCAATAGGATTTTATGAAATGGAGTTCATTGCATGAAATCCTAGACTCAATGAGTTATTGAGGTTTTTCATCAAGAAACTTAGCAAATTTCTACTCCATCTAATTATTTTGAATTATGATAGCCCAAATCCATTTTCAAGAGTAGTGGCTCCATTCCTTCTAAAACTATCATAAACCCAAAAGGGTTAAATACCATCAATCTTAGAAGTGGAAAGCAGGTTAAGTTCAGTGATGAAGATGAAGAGATTGAGGATACATTGATTGTGATGAGCTACCTTCCTCAAGTACAAAGAGTAGATATTCTGAAAGCAACAAGGAGAGAGCAATGCTAACTGAAAAGGGTCTACAACTTTGGATAACAAGGAGACAAGAGTTGAGAGCAAACAAGGACAAGCAACCTACAAAGAGAATGCAAAGCCAACTAAGCATGGAGTCAAGGAAGCCCAAGGTAAAGAGGTAAATCTCAAAGACCTTCCTTTTCCTCATTCTTATTTTCATGGCATGCAAATGGACAGTGAAAAGCATGATAAAGCTTTATATGAGTTGTTTAGTAAAATTGAAGTTAATGTGCCTTTACTTGAATTGATCAAACAACCTAAGTTTGCCAAAATTATGAGGGACCTCTGTAAATATAAGAATAGGTTCAAACCTAATGAGATGGTCCAATTGCCTTCCAACGTGAGTGCTTTGTTCAAACCGCAACTATTGGTTGAGTGTCAAGATCTGGGTAGTTTCACTATTCCATGCATGATTGGGAAGCATACCATTCCTAATGTATTACTTGACCTAGGGGCAGCTATAAACATCATGTCAAAATCAATTTGAGTCCCTAGGTGCCACTGTCCTTAAGCCCACTAATGTAATTTTGCAATTAGCAAACCAAACTGTTAGATACCCACATGGTGTGCTTGAGGATTGTTGGTGAAGGTTAATGATTTGATCATTCCAGTAGATTTTTATGTTTTAAATATGTCTAAGTAGACTATGAGTGAAAGTGCATTAATTTTGGGTAGACCTTTCATGAGAACTGTAAAAACTAACATTAAAATGCATGAAGGCTCTATTACTATGTCTGTGGGTGAAAATTTTGTGCATTTCAACATGTATGGAACTATGAAACAACCAATGAGGACTATTTTTTGCTTGATGTTCACTTTATTGAGGAATTGCATAATGATAATGGTGTTGAGCATGAATTGGTTCCTCATAAGCACTTGTTTAATGTTAATGCATGAATTACTTCACCTACCCCTTTCCATCCCCATCCCCACTCTTTTATTTCCTCCTCACATTGTAGTGACATGAAATGTTCTGGTGCTAATTCAGTAGATTACACTCTTTCCACAACATGTGCTACTTTGTCTAAGGACATTATGCTTGTTGAATCTTCCACTAACCCAAATGTGTTGAGATAATATTTTGATGATGACAAACATGTTTTTGCAGGGATTATGAATTAGCTTTTCAAAATAAATTGTTTTCACAACACTTCAAAAAATTACTTGAGTATTAATGAGAGTATTGAGAATACTCAAAGTATTGTATGATGCTACTTGAGTATTACTTAAGAAAAGATAGTTTAAAACTCAACACTTTCAATGACACTCAAGTATTGGTGAAAGTGTTGACAACACTCGAGTATTGAGTTTCAATACTCAAGCATCGTTGAGTAAAATCAGCTCTTAAAAATCAACACTTTTAATGGCACTCGAGTATTGGTGAAAGTGCTAACAATACTCGAGTATTAAGTTTCAATACTTGAGTATTGTGGAGCAAAACTAATTTCAAAACCTAACACTTTCAAGAACACTCGAGTACTCATGAAAGTATTGACAATACTCGAGTACTACACAACAATACTCAAGTATCAAACTGCTAAAATCATTTTTGAACTTCAATACTTTCATAAGAAACTTGAGTACTCATAAGAGTATTGATAATACTCGAGTATTGTGTAACAATACTGGAGTATCGAGCTCAAAATTTTCTCTCTAAACTCAATAGTCCTAACATTACTTGAGAATCAAATGCAGTGCTTATGCCAATATATCAACACTCAAGTATAACTTTACAGTACTCTGGTATTAAGAGTATTTGAAGAAAATCTTTGAAGCACATCTTATCAAAACTCAAGTACTATATCAAGTACTCAAGTATTGACAACACTTTTGAGCTTACTTGGGTAC
This sequence comes from Vachellia collinsii, assembly GCA_006871305.1. NCBI lineage: Eukaryota > Viridiplantae > Streptophyta > Magnoliopsida > Fabales > Fabaceae > Vachellia > Vachellia collinsii. The sequence continues at coordinate 29,737 of QFDD01000382.1, read as the reverse complement.
TTATAAAAGTGCAGACACCAAAATTCTTTACAACACTCGAGCACTCTCTTTAAAACTCAAGTAGTGGCAACACTTCTTAAGTTTCTTCCTTAAACTCGAGTATCAATGAAAGTGTTTATATTGATCATTTCAACACTTCCTGTCAAACTCGAGTATACTCAAGAGTATTGTAAAACACTAGTTCCCTTATTAAAACTCAAGTATTTGTTACTTTAATGAGCATTATACTGAGACTTATGGCCAATAACACTTGAGTATTATGGGATATACTCGAGCACTCACTTTTACTGATAGTATCTCAATTTGTTAGTATTTCAACTTTATTCAAAATCTTTCCTCTTTCATGCTTCATTTGTTTAAATCCATTTTGCACTCATAAATGTCTCTTCTTCCTACTTAGCAACATGGAATGGGCCTTCTGATTGATTCACTAGAATGCACTCAACGGACAAAAAAAAATTTAGGCCACAGCCATACCATGTGTCAAAAGCATTCAATGCACAATGTTGAATAATGAAGCTAAGAGTGATGGAAACAAAGCTCCTTCTAATGGACATTTATTACTGCTCAACAATAAATAGAAGAGCATTCAAGACGGGAAGATAGAGAACACCTACCTGAGAAATCGCATTAAGTGCTTGTTCATCTTCTTCCTCTGTTTTACTCTCTGCATCATTAATACTTCAGTGATTAGCATTCAATTCTTTTGAGAGAATTTTCTTTATTAAAAAACTGTGACTCTAAGAGAGTAACTTAATATTTAAAATTCTTGAGTGGGTTAGATAAATTACAGAGAAAAAGGGGGAGTGATCCTCTGTTTTATTGAAATTAAGAGAGGGAGAATTCCTTCTTTATATTGTAAAGGGTTGTTTTATTATTATTAGTCGATTCGCAAAGCTCAGAGGGATATGAGGATTGGACGTAGGTCGGAAGGACCAAACCAGTATAAATCACTATGTCAATCTCTCTACTCAACTCCTTTATTTTCTAATCCTATTCACCCCCTTTTGGTCAAATCCTATTCTAACAAAATGTGCTTGAGAAAGGTGTTGTCTGTAATATTGGTGCAAGTTACAGTGGGGCTGCTAAGGCTCATTGATAGAACCCAATATTTAGATGGTTTTCTTGAGTATTTTATAGTGTTTTGTAACACCTTTACCCTCATTTTACATGCATTTATACCATTATTTATTGTATTGATTCATGCATTGCATTGTGCTTACTTAAGGGTAAAAATGGGTCATTTATCTCATATAAACTGTGAATGCCTTTATCTTTAATTCATTTAACTTCTACAAAGCTCTTTGCCTTTATTTGTAGGCATTTGAAGGAGATTTCAAGATCCAAGATGGAACATTGAAGGAGCCACAAGTTCATCGAGAGATAAAAATAGTCAAAGGAGCCCTCTGCCACTTTTAAGTCGCAACTTGAGAATTTAGATAGCAACTTGGGTGTATTTTTCAGAAAATGTGCATTTTGCAACACGTCGCGACCCAATTGACCCAAGTCGCAACTTGACTGCTCCCAAGTCAAGACCTCAACTCTTACCAAGTTCCATACTTGATTTCTTTCAAATTGATTCAATTCTTCTTCCATTGCAATAATCCATTCATTGTCAGATAAAGCCTCGTCAACATTTTTAGGTTCTATCTTAGTTATAAAAGCTGAGAATTGAGCTTCATTTAGAAATTTTCTGTGTCTGTACACCTTCATTCACTTCTCCAATCACTTGATTGAGAGGGTAATTTTGGATGTATTTCCACGACTTTGGTTGAGAGGTTTGAATTGTTCATCTGATGGATCCTCCTCAGGATCATTATCTGATGAAGTCACATTTTGAAATTCTTTTGAAACAACAATTTCATCATCAACCAAAGGTTTTGTCTGAGGTTCAGTTTCAACAAACTTGACATGTATTGATTCCTCAACGACACAAGTACGTTTATTAAACATTATGTAAGCTTTACTTCTATTTGAATAACCAAGAAATAAACCTTCATCAGATCTAGGATCGAATTTACCAATATTTTCTTTCCCATTGTTGTGAATGAAGCATTTACTCCCAAAGATGTGAAGATGAAAAAGATTTGGCTTTCTTCCATTGTATAGCTCATAGGGTGTCTTTCCAAGTGATGTTCTGATGTAGGCTCTGTTGGAAATGTAGCAAGCTGTGTTGATTGCATTAGCCCAAAATACTTGTAACATTTGTTTCTCAATCATCATTGCTCATGCCATGTTTGTCAGAACTCTGTTCTTCCTTACTACGACTCCATTCTGTTGTGGGGTCCTTGGAGCTGAGAAGTTGTGGTTGATTCATTTGCCTTCACAGTAAGTTGCAAAGTCTCCATTTTCAAATTCTCCTCCATGATTTGTCCTGATTGACACAATAGACATACCTTTCTCATTTTGGACCTTCTTGGCAAATATAACAAATAACTCAAATGTTTCATTTTTAGATGACAGAAACATAGTCCATGTGAATCTAGAATAATCATCAACTATAACAAGTGTATAGAGATTTCCACCAAGACTTTTCACTCTTGCTGGACCTATCAAATCCATATGAAGAAGTTCAAGGGGTCTTTTGGTTGAAATTTCATTTTTGGATTTGAAAGAAGACTTGTTTTGTTTTCCCATTTGACATGCGTCACAGATCAAATCACTCTTAACTTTGAGTTTTGGAATACCTTGAACTAAATCATGTTTGATTAACTTGTCATGTTGGTTCATATTGACATGAGCTAAAAGTTTATGGCAAAGATAACTCTCATCAGCTTGACTAATAAAACAAGAGTTAGCAAATGAATTTTCTAAGTCAAGAGTGTAATAGTTACCGTCCCTAGTGCTCGCAGCTAAATGTTTATCCTTTCTTTGTCAACGGATAAATCCTTCTTGTTGATAATAAAAAATTCTTGTGAATCAAAGATAACCCAGTTATCTTTGTCAGTGCTTTGGTTTACACTCAGCAGGTTATGACAGAGCCCTTCAACATGATATACATCCTTGACTTGTATTCCATTTGTATTGCCAATTTCACCAATCCCGGTGATTTTTCCAGATTGATTTCCTCCAAAGCTTACTTTTCCTCCATCCTTTGATCGTAAGTTGATAAATTTTCTCTTGTCCTCTGTCATGTGTCTTGAGCATCAACTATCAATGTATCATTTGTTTGATTTGGATACTTTAAGACATAACTGCAAAAATTCAGGTTATAGTTTTAGGTACCCAAAGCTTGTTGGGTCCTTTGAGGTTAGTTTGATGGGTTTTAAACTCATTTGTTCCTTTGGGTATCCATTTATACGTTCCTAGAGTTTTCCTTTTCCTAAAGTAACAGGAAGTAGTTTTGTGACCTTTTCTGTTGCAATAATTACATAAAGGAAATGGTTCAGAAGTATAAATAGACTTTTGGACATATCTGAGATAGCTTTTACCTCCATCTCTTTTCTTTCCCTTTCTATTATCACAAATTGGATTATATCCTATTCCAGTTTGATCATTTACGACTTTCTGACTCTTTAAAATAACTTATAGCATTTCACTTCCTTTAGTAAATTTTTCCAAAGCCTTATTTAAACGTTCATTTTCCTTTTTCAAAACTGGACACTCTAGGGGGTGACTACCTCTGTTACAGGTTTTTCTAGTTCTTTAACCTTCTTTCTTAGACTAGCTAATTCTTTGGCAAATTTAAGTAATTCAGTATGCATTTCACCATATTCTAAACATAACTCATCATAAGTTGGTTCAACGATGATTACCTCTTCTGTCTCTGAGTTTTCTTCTTCTAGAACCATGAGACAAACGTTGGCTTCTTTCTCAGGTTCACGTTCTTCCTCTGATGAGCTGTCTCCCCATATCCCAGAAACATAGGCTTTCTTCTTTTTGAATGATTTGAACTTTTTCTTCTCTTTGTTTCGTTGGGATAATTGAGGACAGTCTGCTTTCATGTGGCCCAGTTTGTTGCATTAAAAGCAAATAATTTCTTTACTTGAAGCACCTTTTTGAAACCTTCTATAATTTTGCTCTTTCCTATAAAGTTTCATGAATCTTCGAACCACCATGGACAATTCTTCATCTTCTTCTCTATCTTCTTCCCCGACCTCTATTTCTAGTTCCTTCTCCTTTATTGACTTGAGAGCCAAACCTTTCTTCTTCCTATCTTCTATGCCAAATAGCTCCTTTTTAAACTTTTGTTTACTTTCATATTCTGCAAGACTTCCAAAGAGGGTAGCTACTGACATCATTGACTCCCCTCTTGACTCTTCAATGGCCGTAACCTTAGCTTATCACTTGTCAGTGAGTATGTTGAGTATCTTTCTTACTTGAGTACATTGGTCATAAGTTTTTCTGAGGGCATCCAATTTGTTAATGAGATGAGTATGTCTCATTTCAAATTCTGCGATTGATTCTCCCTCTTTCATTCTCAGTAAATCATACTCAGTTGTGAGAGTGTTTACTCTTCCTTCTGTGACAGCTTCAGTTCCTTCGTAAGATATCTCCAAAGCTTCCCACATATGTTTGCCTGAGGGAAGTGTGCATATTCTGAAGAAATCATCTTCGTCACTGCAAGTTTTAGGAACAAGTACATCATCCACTTTCTTTTGAGGAACAAAGTTTCCTAGTTCAAAAACATCCCATAAATCTAAATCAGTGGCTAAGATAAAGTTTTGAAATTTTATTTTCCAAAAAGAAAAATGTCGACTGTTAAATGCGGGAGGTCTAGTAATAGATGCCCCGTCACTGATAACATGCTCACCAAATCCTGCCATTTATTGCTCTTGAGACTGTTAAGTCCTTTATACAAGAGACTTGCTCTGATACCAAATGTTAGGATAGGATTTGACTAAGAGGGGGTGAATTGGTCTAATTAAATTTTTTGCAAACTTTGTAAGTAAAACAAAGAGAGAAGAATAATGAACACATAGATTTATCTTAGTTCGGTCCACTTGACCTACTTCCAGTCCTCAGAATCGTCTTAGCTTTTCAAATCCACTAAACAACAAATATTACACCAGTAATGAAGGAAGACTCTCCCCCTTCCTAATTCAATACAACCCACAGACACTTTTGCTCGTATCCCTTTTACTCAAGATTCTCTAATCTTAAGTAACTCTCACAGAATCAATGTTTGAACAAGAATATTCTCCTTTTTGAGAATTGAATGATAAGCACTAAAGAATTTATGATCGTGAGAATGAAAACAGAGGAGTTAGATGAAGATCAATAAATGAGTATTCCAGTAGTTGTGTTCTCTGCTCCTCTTCACTTGAATGCTTCTGTATTTATAGTTGGGAAGTATTAAATATCCGTTAGAAACATTTTTGTTTCCGTTACTCTCATAGTCTTCATTCAGCTTCTCGCATTAAATGCTTCTGATACGAGGTATAGTCGTCTCTGAGATTATGTCCGTTGAATCCTTTTCTGGTGAGGAAATCAGACATTCCATACTCTGTTAATCATTAAGTTAAATGAGCATTTATTAGAGCAGATGAGACTCAAATAAATGAAGCATAAAGAAGGAAAGATTTGAGAATAATGAAAAACTTTGACACACTGAATCATTGTCAGTAAAAGAGTACTCGAGTGATAAATGACAAAACTTGAGTGATTGTGAGAAATAACAGTGAAGAATTTAGAATACTTTTATTGCTACTCGAGTTTTGAGGATAAAGCATGAGAGTTTTCTCATTACTTGAGTGATTATAAAGATACTCGAGTGTTTGTAAGTTAATTTGAGACAACACTTTCAATGCTCATCGAGTTCTAACAAAATTTTTTTCAATACTTGAGTTTTAGACAATAAAACTCGAGTTTAACTATGTTTCAGTCAAACAGAACTTTGCAAGTTCTTCGATACTCAAGTTTTATACTCTATTACTTCAAGTTTTAAGTGTTTGAAAACAACATTTTCATTGCTCATCGAGTTTCCTTTGAAGTATTCAGCCTGAAGACAAGTTTTAGGCTCGATACTTGAGTATTAGCAAAGAAGTTCTGAAGTTCAAAAGATTTTCTTTCTTCGAAACTTGTGTTCTAACTCTCAATACTCGAGTTTCTTCAAAACTTTTGCTAATACCTCAAGTTTTCAAAGAAGTTTTGTAGTTCAAAAAGTTTTCAGAGCTCGATACTCAAGTTCTGCATGCTGTAACTCGAGTTTTGACAATACTTTCACTGAAACTTGAGTTCTATTGAAAGTATTGGTTTTCTGAAACATGTTTTGGTACTCGAATCTCAAGTATTGTTACTCAATACTCGAGTGTTGTCAACACTTTCTACTGAGAGTATTGGATTTCTGAAACTTGTTTCAATACTCAATACTCAAAAAGAAAAAATTCAAATCCTCAAAAAGAAGAAAGCCTATGTATTAGGCATATGGGGTGATACCTAATCTGAGGAAGAAAATGAAGAAGAAGAGGAAGCAAACATTTGCCTTGTTGCGCAAGAAGAAGTTTCAGAGATAGAGGAGGTAATAACTGTTGAACGAACCTATGATGAATTACATTAAGAATACAATGAAATGCATATTGAATTACTTAAATTTGCTTAAGAATTAGCTTATCTAAGAAATAAAGTCAAAGATCTTGAAAAATCTGTTACTCATGAAGTCACGAGCAGCTGTTCAAAATGCCCTATTTTGAAAAAGTAAAATGAATGCTTAAGTAAGACTCTGGAGAAATTCACTAAAGGAAGTGAAATGCTTTAAGTCATACTCAAGAGTCAAAAAGTTGTGAATGATCGAATTGGTATAGGATATAATCCTATTTGTTATAACAAAAAGGGAAAGAAAAGAAATGGAGGAAGAAGTTACCTCAATTATTTTCAAAAATCTGTCCATTCTCCGAACCGTTTGCACTTTGTAATTATTGTAATGGAAAAGGTCATCATATGACATCTTGGTATTTTAGAAATAAGAAAAATTTAGGAACTTACAAATGGGTACCCAAAGGTTCATATGAACCAAAAGTCCATCAAATTAACACAAAAGGACCCAACAAATCTTGGTTACCTAAAACTGTCAATTCAATTTATCGTAAGTGTGTCTCAAGGTGTCAAAATCAAATAAGTGGTACATCAATAGTGGATGCTCGAGATACATGACAAGGACAAAAGCAAATTTGTCATATTGAAATCAAAAGATGGAGGAAAGTTTAGCTTTGGAGGAAACCAATCAGTAAAAGATGTCTATCACTGATGTGATCATATTTTGATATATTAGGCAATTTTGAGAATTTTTCATGGTTATATTGTGTCATTTTATTGCTATTAGTATTAAAGGCCTTTTTAATAAGCAGTTTAAGTTCATACTTTACATTTTACACATCAAAACCCACTATTCAGGCTATGTATAGAAGTTTGCCATAGCCAACTTTGGAGTTCGCCGTAGTAAACTCCCTCCGCTCCATTTATATTCCTCTTTGGACAAGTTTTCCACACCAAACTTTCAAGATTGTTGCAGTAAACTCCACGAAATCCACATGTGTGCAATAGAATTTTGAAACTAGAAAATGAGTGGTAAACCTAATTTTTGAATTGAAATAGTTCGAATTTGTGACATAAAGGCTGTAATCAGTTATGCTAGTTGGATACACCCTATATGTATGATATTTTTGGAGGGCGAAGGTATTTTTAGATGATTGGGATATAAAAATCATATTTGGAGAGAAGAAAAGGAGAGTCTGGATGCACAAACAAAACCAGAGAAAAGAGAAGGAGTTCTAGTTGCTGCACATAAGGCCACTTCTGCACGAAACTTATAGACTCCATGGCATCTAGTTGGAGCATAATTGAAGATTATATTCCAGCAATGAGAGGCTAAATCCATTGATCCACATGGAAGAATGAAGCTGCACCAGATTCACCAAATATTCCAGGAGCTTAATTCACTAATCCTTGCAACTTTTGATATGTGTTCTTGAGTGTAGTGAAACTAATCAGGAACATTTAACCAATCAGTGTATTGGCAAAAATCTGTTTAGTTAGTGAATTTAGATGAAACACTTGTTTTGTTGCTTAATGAATTACCATTTGATTGATAAATTCCTCATTCCGTCCAATGGATTTGAACCTTAATCTAAAGCAATCTGCCATATATAGTTGAGTCGTCAACTATCTTGTTGCATTAGTCAATTGAGCTCATGATTCTTCTACACTCTTGTTTAATTCTTCTATTCCTTTAAAGTGAGAAGGAATTACCATTTAGTAGAGTGACTCCAATCCATTAAAAGGTGAAGAAGGCAGCAACATCTTCCAGGTGAACAAAATATAAATAGACACAAACTCAACTCATTTCTCATCTTAGAATTCATTTAGTTAGATATAAACATAGTAAAATCCACAAAAATATAGGTAACTGAAAGACACACTCATTGTCAAACCAAGATAGTTTGCATCACTTAAGTATCAGTTCAGTAGGTTAATAGCCAAGAACCAAAGCGAGAGACACCTAGGGTTGACTCACTACACTATAAGAGTTAATTCTAGTAATTTTGATACCATCATTGCCGGGCTCTTGGCTCATTTAACTTGTTGTTTCTGTGATTTTGTTGTTGTCTTTTTTATTTATTTTCTTAATTTTCATTTTGTGCCTTCTCTTTGTGCTGTCATCATTCTACCTGGTTCATCATTGTGCATTGCATGTTATTTCACCTTACTTGCATTCTCTAGACGTTCTTGCATAATTTTTTGTCTTCAATTTCGTTTTGTTCAATTTCTGTGTGCTGTCACCATATTAGAATAGTTGTATGACCAGAGCATAGGGGAGTCACTTGTTACCATTAAATAGGAACATAAATAAAACTTTAACAGAACTTAAAAAAGCCAAAAAAAAGTTTATCAATCTATTCCTTCATTAGTTTTTGACTCTATCTCATCAGGAGATCCTTCATCATCTAGTTCTTCTTCTTTTCATAACTCTAATTCAAAATCTTCTGTCAAAGGTTTCATTGATAGTCTTTTTGTCATGAATGCACCAGGCAGAGAACATGTGGCTGAAAATAGACCACCTAATGCTAATGCTAACAAAAATAATCAGGATAGGAGAACCATTAGAGACTTAACTACATCTAGTGAAAATTATGATCCTTATCATTATGTCTAGCATTTAATAACAAATTTGAATTGAAAGGTCCATTTCTGAGTAACTTACCAAAATTTCATGGTTTAGCAGGTGAAGATCCTTTCAATCATTTAAAAGCAATGTATGTGGTCTGCAATTCTATTAAGCCACATGGTACTAACATGGATGAAGTCTCCAAACAAGTTTTCTACTTCACCCTTGAAGGCAAGTCTAAGGAATGGTTCATGATGCTACCTCACCATGCCTCCACTACATTAGCATCATGGAACAACCTCATAAATACATTTTTGAACAAATACTTCCCTGCATCCATAATAGCTTCCCTCACTAAAGAAATATATAGTGCTAAGCAAGCTTTCAATGAATTATTCTATGAATTTTGGAATACATTTTAGGAACTCATCTCCAGATGTCCTCACCATTAAATTCCTAAAGCAAGGTTAGTGCAATATTTCCATAGTGGCCTTCTGCCTCAAGATAGGAACACTATTGATTCTGCAATTGGAGGTTCAATTCAAGACTTAACTCCAGATGAAGCATGGGCACTCATTGAAAAGATTGCCAACAATAGTAAGCATTTTGAAGGCTTTGATACCACACAGCTTTATAAAGTCTCCAAGGCAGTTCTGATATGAACACCTTAGTCTACCAAATGGCTGTCATGAATGCTAGCATTATGCAATTGAAGGAGGAATTTCATGCTACAAAAGACCCAACAACACACTCCCAAGTATTAGTGGCTACCAGCTGTACTGTTTGTAACTCTCTCATGCACATCACTTCCAATTGTCTTACTTAGTTTGAAGAGGTTTCTGCTATTCTCCAAGGAAGACAAGGCCAATTTCAGAGACCTTGAAACCCCTACTCCAACACATATAATGAAGGATGACGGGAGCATCCTAATTTCAAGGGGGGGGGAGGTGAAAACAGATTTGGTGGTAACAAATTACACCAATCTGCTGTAAATGCATCAAATTCTCAACCAGGAAATTAGATGCATAATCAGCAACCAAGAATGATGGTACCTATACAAGAGAGTTCTAGTAAAGGTGAGGATACAAAACAATTGCTAAAGGGATTCATGAGTCAAATTCAAGCCCAAATGACTGAAGACAAGCAATCCCTATTGAATCAGATGAAAGAAGACAAGAATATGTACATGCATAAAATTAATATGGTTTGTAGAGAATTAGAAGAAGTGAAAATCAGAAATTCAGATTTGTTACAACTTGTTACAAAGCTATATGATAGCATGAGTAGTCAACAAGCTCAAAATTGAGGAAGTCTACCATCCAACACAATGATTAATCCTAAAGCCTTGCATGCCATAACCTTGAGAAATGGAAAAGTGGTTGGAGAAGAGAATGGAGCTGAAAAGGGGCTGGTAGTAGGAGAAGACAACACAACAGAAGAAAAGCCAGAAATTAGCAGCAAGGAAGAAGATGGTGTACCAGATTCTACTACAAGTGTTGAGGAACTTGAAATAACAGCTGACCTAAGGAGTGAAATCCAACAAAAAGTGGAGGCAAGATAGAAACCAGTTGCTGCATCAGAGAACACTAGTGGTAAAGGTAAAGATTTTAATCTAAATGAATTACCTTTTCCAAAATCTTATTTGTTAGGTAAAAAGAAAATGGATGAAGCTGTGGAAAAAGAATGACATATTTGTTGAGTAAACTAGAAGTTATTGTGCCAATGCTTTTATTGATTAAACAAATGCCATGTTATGCCAAATTTTTGAAGAAATTATCTACCAATAAGAGAATCTGTAAGCCTAATAGAAAAGTGAGTGTAGAGTCAAATGTATCAGCTCTTTTTGAAGCTAAATTACTTGTGAAATACGGAGATCCTATTCAATTACTGTACCTTGTCAAATAGGACAAATTCAATTTGGTCATTCACTATTAGACTTGGGAGCTACAATTAATGTAATGCCAAAATCAGTTTATTAGTCTCTAAGGATCAACAATATCAAGCCTACTAATGTGATTTTGTAGCTAGAAGATAAGATGTCCTTGTGAAGGTAAAGAATCTTATTTTCCCAGCTCATTTCTATGTTTTGGATATGTCAAAAGAGTTAACCAATGAGGAACCATTGATTTTAGGAAGGCCATTCTTAAGAACAACTAATATAGTAATAAGCAAAAAGGATGGAATCATAACCATTGAATTTGGAGACCAGCTCATCAAATTCAATGTTTGTGAACCCATGAAACATCCCTATGTGGATTATTCCTTGCTAGGGATAAATATGATTGAAAATAGAATTGATAAGGCAATAAAAGAGTTTGAGATATCTTTGTATGAAAATACAATAAATAATGAAGCTAACCTTGAAAATTTCCCTTCTAAATTAATTCCCAGTGTTTCTTCTTCTTCTTATTCTTCTTGCTTTCAAGAATTGGAGAGTGATGTTTGCAGTATTGAATGCTCAACACTTGATAGCTCACTTTCCACCTCCAAAGGATATCAATTCCAATTTTTAGGATCTGAAATTTCTTCTATTTCATCAATTTCCAATATTGACAGCCTGGAAGGGAAGTTCTCATGTGATTTTGTAAGAAATAAGGAGCCCACAAGTTCTAATTCAAGTGAATGGAGAGCTGCATAAGTGACATTGAGCAATGGCAATGAGAGGAATTACACAGATGCTGCATGTCTACCAACGAAAATGTTGCACCAATAATTATACCACCAGCTCATCAATTATAGAGATTGAAAGAATTAACCATTGCAACAGATCCAAGTCATGATCACAGCAGAAAGGATTGGAGGAACATCTTGAATGCTGAAATGTAAAGGAAGTTTCCTAATTCTACTAATTAAAGAAATTGACTCCCTCAATTGAAATACCACTTGAACTTGATTTGAAGCCCTTACCTGGTAATCTAAAATATGCATATCTTGAAGAGAATCAAAAATTGCATGTTACCATATCAAGTTCACTAAATGTAGTTGAAGAGGAGAAATTGCTTAATGTGTTGAAGCAACATAAAAAGGCTATAGGTTGGACTCTATGAGATATACCTGGTATAAATCCATTGGTCTGCACACATAGGATTTTATTGAATGAAAATGCTAAACCAGTAAGGCAACCTCAAAGGAGATTAAACCCATTGATCTTGGATGTGGTCAAGGAGGTCAATAAGTTGCTAAGTGCTAGCATAATATATCCCATTAGTGATAGTGAATGGGTGAGTCCAGTCCATGTAGTACCCAAAAAGAGTGGAATAACAGTGGTTAAAAATGATAAGAATGAGTTAATCCCCACAAGAGTTCAGAATTCATGGAGGGTTTGCATTGATTACAGGAAACTTAATGAAGCCACAAGAAAAGATCATTTTCCACTTCCTTTTATAGATCAAATGTTGGAGAGATTGGCATGTAAATCTCACTACTGTTTTCTAGATGGATTTTTAGGATATTTCCAGGTGCCAATTGCTCCTGAGGACCAGGAAAATACTACATTCACGTGCCCCTTTAGAACATTTGCATATAGAAGAATGCCCTTTGGTTTGTGTAATGCTTCTGGAACCTTTCAGAGGTGCATGGTGTCCATTTTTAGTGAGTTGTTGGAGCAAGGCATTGAAGTATTCATGGATGATTTCACATTGTATGGGGATATCTTTGATGAATGCTTAATAACCCTTGAGAAAGCATTGGCTAAATTCATAGAGAAGAACTTGGTCCTCAATTTCAAAAAGTGCCACTTCATGGTGGACAGGGGATTTGTTCTTGGGCACTTGGTGTCTAGAGAAGGAATTGAGGTGGATAAAGCAAAAGTTGAGGTAATATCTTCTCTATCTTACCCTACTAATGTAAAGGAACTAAGGTCATTTTTAGGCCATGTTGGGTTCTATAGGAGGTTCATTAAAAATTTTAGCCACATTGCTGCACCCTTGTCACAATTATTGCAGAAAGATTATGAGTTCATATTTGATAATCGCTGCAAAATTGCATTTAATAAATTGAAAAGCAAGCTGATTGCTCTACCAATTTTGACATCACCTAATTGGGATTTAAATTTTGAGCTATCTTGTGATGCATCAAATTCTGTAATAGGAGTCATGTTAGGACAAAACGTTGACAAGCTGTCTAAAGTCATTGCATATGCATGGAAGACACTAGACAAAGCACAAATCAATTACACTACCACAGAAAAAGAACTCTATGCAATAGTGTTTGATTTGGAGAAGTTTAGGCAGTACTTATTGCATTCAAAGGTTACTATTTTCACTGACCATGTTGCTGTGAAGTTTTTGTTTAGCAAGCCTCAAACAAAACCCAGGTTATTGAGATGGATATTGCTATTTCAAGAATTTCATGTGGAGGTGAGAGATAGATCTAAAGCTGAGAATTTAGTGGCTGATCACCTTAGCACGTTACCCAACCATGTCAAGGGCGTAGATGAAGCAGGTCTAGTTTATGATTCTTTTCCAGATGCTACATTACTTGCTATCACTGTCAAGGATCCATGGTTTGCTCACATAGTTAATTTCCTAGTGCTGAGATTTTAACACCTTCTTTGAACACATTTCAAGTGCAAAAACTGAAGAGGGAATCCCAATACTACATTTGGGATGATCCTCATTTATGGAGATTATGTAATGATAAAATCATTAGAAAATGCATCCCTAATTGTGAAATAAAATCTATTTTGTCATTATGTCATGAATTGGCTTGGGGAGGGAATTTTAGTGCAAAGAAAATAGCTAGGAGAGTATTAGAGGTAGGATTTTATTGGCCCACTTTGTTTAAGGATGAATATGAAATTTGTAGGTCTTGTGAAAAATGCCAACAATTTGGTAGCTTAGGAAAGAGACATGAAATGCCACAGCAACCTATGCTCTTTTGTGAAATTTTTTTGATGTCCGAGGTATTGATTTCATGGGCCCTTTTCCTATGTCATGTGGTTATTCTTATATCTTGCTTGCTGTTGATTACATGTCTAGGTGGGTAGAGGTAATACCAACAAGAAAAAATGATGCTCAAACTGTCATTAAATTCTTGAAGTCTAACATTTTCTATAGGTATGGTGTTCCTAGGGCATTAATCAGTGATCAAGGTACCCATTTTTGTAACAGGCTGATGAGCAATTTACTGGCCAAGTTTGGGGTGACTCATAAAACTTCTACAGCATACCATCCTCAAACAAATGGTTTATAAGAGGTGTCCAACAAGCAAATCAAGCACATCCTGGAAAGAATTGTGAAGCCAATCAGGAAAGATTGGAGCATGAAGCTAGAAGAAGAACTTTGGGCATACTGAATGGCTTACAAAGTACCCATTGACATGTCACCTTTCAGGTTGATTTATGGAAAATCTTGTCACCTGCCAGTGGAAATAGAACACAAAGCATATTGGGCAGTCAAGATATGCAATATGGATATGGATGCTGCAGCTGAAGCAGATTGGAAGCCTATGAGAATTATAGGCTATACAAAGAAAGCGTGAAGTAAATCCATGATAAGGGTATCCTAAGGAAAGACTTTAAAGTGGGAGATAAGGTGATGAAGTATAAAGTGAGGTTCACATTTGGTGAAGGAAAATTAATCAGTAGGTGGGATGGTCCATATGTAGTAACCAAGGCTCATGATTTTGGTATGATGGAGATTATGGATGAGCAAAATGGCCAGGTCTACAAAACAAATGGACACTTGCTGAAACACTTAAATGAGAGCTTCAAACCTCCTTAAATTTCCAGGTTGTCTATGATCCACTCTTTATTCTTATTTCCTATTCACTTCACATTTGTTGCATAATTTGAGTGTGAGGGAGGAGACATGTCTAGTAAAGTGTATGAATGTAGTTGCTTTACTTTTCTATTTGTTGTTTTTTTAGAATGAGCAATTGAACACATGATTACTACACTACTAGTTTTAGCTTTTCAACTGCTTCATTTCTGCATTGAGGACAATGCGGAATCTGAGTGTGGGGGGAGGGTATAGATGTCCACCTGTTCCTGTTCTTTAAAAAAAATAAGATAAGTCAGCGTGTGTAAAGTTCATGACTGCATATTGATTTGCTTTAACCAGAAACTAGACTTGGTGAAATGAATTACTGTATTCCATGGAATTTTATAAATGATGCAATCAATGATTATGAGTTGAGTAGGAAGCCTTAGCCATATCGGGAGATTTCTCTATGCCTTAATTATTCTCCATTCTCTGTGTGTTTCATCCTCCTGAATTCCTATTCCCTAGAACTTGTTCTAATTCTTGCTCAAGGCTACATTATGCATTGGCATAATAGAAATGACATAGGCATTCATTTCTTTTAACCAGAACAGCCAAAAAGGCATCCCTTGACTATGATATCCATTGTTAGCCCCTTTGAGCCTGAAACTTTCATTTTTGTTTTACTCACCCACGCCAGATGAATATGAGGGACTAATGTACATTGCATCTGATTATCACAAGGTTAACATGGGAGCAACCTAGGTGTGAAAGTGAGTGAATATGCTTGTAGATACAGCTGTCTGATGCTACCAAAATTAATTATGCACCGCAAGTGTACGGGTCGTGAAAATAATATACGATGAATCAAGGTCGATCCCTCAAAGACTCAATTTAGTAGGTGAATAGGCACTAGAAATATAATTTTTGTTTAAGTTGAGTGAATCAAAATACGATAATGAAAATATAAATTCAATTAAAAGAAAATATTAATTCTAAAATGCTAGAAAATATTAATTGACACAAGCAACCCAGAGTGACTAATCCCTTCTTTAAGTTTTAGAGCATGTTTTTACCCAAATAAATATATTTAAATTTTAATTTCTTAATCTAGAGTCTAAATAGTTGTAGTGTCTCCCGATCATCTACAACCCTCTCTCAAATAAAAATATTATTCTTTATATAAGTATTCAACATGCATTAACTAGAATTATTTCACTCTAATTTGATTATATGAGTCCTCTCTCAACCGTTGCTGTGCGTGCGTGGAAATCACTTTGAATTCACCAGACCATCTCGATTTCAGTTTCTTAGGGAACAATTGAAGTCTTGAGTTGAAGAGAAGCACCAATTGCCCTGACTCAAAATCACAATAGTGGATATGTTTATCATGTCGTTTCTTTTTCCTTTTTCTATAGACCCTTGCACTGTCATATGCCTGAAATCTTAATTCATCCAACCCATTTAATTGAGATAACCTTTTAGCTCTAGCTTGCCTATGGTCCACATTTAGCTTCTCGATCCCATCACCTAACCAATGGATTACCTTCTTGATCACTTCCTTCATCATAAGATATAGTCATCTCTGATTTTGAACTAACTTTTTGTGATCATCCTCCAAGGGTATTTTATGCAACTTGATTGCATGGCTTATAACTTTGAGATCTTCAACTTTGACCAACTCAAATAATCCACCTTCCGAAGGATCTTCTATGGCATATGACTTTAAAGTCTCTTGAGTTGCCTCACCAAGAATTTCAACATTGAAACAATCTGTAGTATCTTTAGGATACTGCAATGATTCATTCATATTGAAAACAACCTCTTCACTATGAACTCTCATCTTGATTTCTCCTTTTTCAACATCAATGAGAGTTCGAGATGTAGCAAGGAAAGGCCTACCTATAATGAGTGGTATATCCCTATCTTCATCACAATCTAAGACGATAAAGTCTGCTGGGAGATAGATCTTGTCAAATTTGACCAAGAAATCTTCAATAATACCCTTGGGATAAGCTAAACTTCGATCAGCAAGTTGAAGTGTCACAGAAGTTGTTTAGCTTCACCTAGTTGCAATTTTCAGAATACAGACAGTGGCATCAAGTTAATGCTTGATCCTAAGTCGTACAATGCTCTACCTTGGAAGCTCTCACCGATCATACAAGGTATTGAGAAGCTACCTGGATCTTTCTGCTTAGGAGGTAGCTTGTTAAGAAGAATAGCACTACATTGTTCTGTAAGAGCTACAGTTTCATGGGCACCAAACTTCCTCTTCTTAGTCAACATTTCTTTCAAAAATTTTGCATAATGAAGCATCTACTCTAGAGCCTCAATGAAAGGAATATTGATATGTAGCTGCTTGAAAATCTCCAAGAACTTTTTGTACTGCTCATCAAAGGTCTTTTTCTAGAATCATTGAGGAAAGGGTAAACATGGCACCCATTGAAGATTTTCCCTATTTGTTTCCTTGTTCTTTACTTCATTCTTCCTTTTGGATTCCTTGTCCTCTTGTCGCTCATCTTCACCCTTAGCCTTTTGTGAAGTCTCTTTATCATTCTTCGTAACCACTCCAGAAGTTTCTTGGACTTTAGAATCTAAGGGCTCCTTCATAGGTGGTTGTATCTTAGACAACTCTTTTCCATTTATGAGAGTAATGGACTTACATTCCTCTTTTCCTTCTCTACGAGGATTAATAACTGTGTTACTTGGTAAGCCATTAGTTTTCAAATTATTAAGATCTGCTGCTATTTGCCCAACTTGTATTTCCAGATTCTTGATAGAAGAATCATATCGTGCCTCATATCTTTGTTGATTTTGCACAACTTGCATTATCATATTTTCAAGCCTATCTATCCTCTTATCAATATGTTGAAGATGATCTTGCTGAATTGGAGGTTGTTTAATTTGAGCTTCAAATCCTGGGGGATTAATTTGTTTAGGTCCTGAACTTGAAGCTTGATGTAAAGCTTGACCTTGACTCCAAGAAAAATTAGGATGATTCCTCCACCCTTGGTTATAGTTGTTGGAATAGGGGTTGTTCTGGTTACTATGGTAGTTTCCAGCATAGTTCTCATGCTCAATTTGTGGAGAAAAGAGGCACTAGCCATTAGTATGACCATCACCGCAATATTCACAAGGCTCACATACTGCGTTGACTCCTGCTTGTCCACCACTTACTCGTGCTTCTAAGTTGTCAAATCTCTTATTCATAGCACTGAGCATAGTGACTATCTTGAAGATGAGTCATCAGTGACTCTTTCAATCGATTTTACTTGCTTCCTTTCATTATTATTTTGGATGAAGTCAGCTGACAAATCATCCAAACAACTCCATACATAATTTACTGGTTGCTTTGTAATTCCACCATTAGTGAGAGCATTCATTTCAGACTTAGATTCTGGAGTCAATCGGGTAGTAAAGATTTGAAGTAGGACCCACTCCTCTAGATTATGACATGGGCTTTGCCTTACTAGTAATTTGAATCTCTCCCAAGCCTTATACAGATGCTCCCCAAGTTGTTGGCGGAAATTAGTAAGATCAGCTCTCGCATCTACCATTTTATTGTGGGGGAAGAATCTGGATCTAAACTTCTCTTCCAATTGGTCCCAAGAAGAAACACTACCTTCTTGTAAGTTATTAAGCCACTCTTTGGCTCTCCCTTGTAGAGAATAAGGAAGAGTCGAAGGCGAATAACATCATTATGTACTCCATTCTGCTTGAAGGAGTCACAGACATCAAGAAATTGCACTAGATGTCTGTTTGGGTCTTTAGTGTTAGTCGCTACAAACTGACCATTCAGTTCAAGCATCTTAAGCATTGTTTGCTTAATCTCAAAATTGTTTGCTTGCATTGCAGGTACTCTAATCCCAAACTGATACCCTCTATAATTCCTACCCAGGAAGTCGTTGACACCCAGCTGATCATTTTCATCTTGAGCCATATTTAATATTTCTTGATTAGTAGGTGATGTCACCTCTAATATTTCTTCAAGGCTCCTTGTCCTATGTGGTGTCTTTATAGCTTTGGATTTATAGGGCATCAAGTACCAAGGTACTTGAAAATAAATAAATAACTAAATAAGCTATTTCTAAAAATATAAAACAAATAAAATAGACTAGAAAAATAAAAATAAATAAATAATTGGAATAAAGAAAATAAATAAAAAAAATAAAAAAAACTAAAACTAAAACTCCTAAAAAGAAATTTCTAATTCTAATCACCAATTGCCTTGAGTCCCTGGCAATGGCGCCAAAAACTTGATGCTACCAAAATTAATTATGCAACACAAGTGTACGGGTCGTGAAAATAATATACGGTGAATCAAGGTCGATCCCACAAAGACTCAATTTAGTAAGTGAGTAGGCACTAGAAATATAATTTTTGTTTAAGTTGAGTGAATAAAAATACGATAATGAAAATATAAATGCAATTAAATTAAAATATTAATTCTAAAATGCTAGAAAATATTAATTGACACAAGCAACCTAAAGTGACTAATCCCTTCTTTAAGTTTTAGAGCATGTTTTTACCCAAATAAATATATTTAAATTTTAATTTATTAATCTAGAGTCTAAATAGCTATAGTGTCTCTCGATCATCTACAACCCTCTCTCAAAAAAAAATATTATTCTTTATATAAGTATTCAACATGCATTAACTAGAATTATTTCACTCTAATTTGATTATATGTGTCCTGTAGGTATATTCCTATCCTAAAGGAAAATTAGAATAAATTCTAATCTCACATTATTCAGTTCAAAGGTCCAATATAGATCCCTCTCCCGAGGTTAACCTAAATTCCCCACATTCATACTTAATGTTGATCAGGCACTAAGTAGACAATAAATTTAAACTGAATAAACACAATTAAAATTAAACATAGATAAATGTTTTAAACATGCTAAAATCCTTAAATTAGTTTATAGCTACTCTAGGTCTAAAGAGAGTTAGCCACACATGGCTTTAATAAAACCAATGATAATAATATTCAGATTCAAGAAAAGCATCAAGAAAGAGAAGAAAGAAAATAAACAAATATTGCAATAAAATTCCTCCACAATTGGCGTTTTCCTCTTTCTTTCCTGATGATCTCTCTCCACTGTACGTTGCTTCTTGCTCCTGGAGATGTGTTCGGTGGATGTCTCTCTGTTGCTGTGCGTGCGTGGATCAATGGGTGTGTGGATTGGGTGTGTGTGTGAATGGATGCGTGGATGAATGTGTGTTGTGCATTCTCCATCTCCTCTTGCGTGCATTCCATATATATAAATATATATTTCCATTGCTCCAAACCGCCACTCCAAATTCTTTCTTTAATTTCTTTTCTTTTTCTTTTAATCTTTCTTTTTCCCTTCTTTATTTGCCAAGATCTTCTCCTTTTCCATTGCTTCCTACAAAAATAACAAAATAATAAAATAAAAGGAGGCAAAATAAAATAGAAATAAAAATTTCTGAAAAGAAACTTTAAATTATTAATATAAACAGTTATGATTTAATGAATCTCTCAGATATTGAATCATTTAATATATTTGATATTTTAAACATAGAATCTTTTAAAATTATACTGATAACTCTCTAAATATATCAAAAATATAATAAAAATTGGAGAGTCATCAGTCTCCCACACTTGCATCAAATCTTGTCCTCAAGATTTTAAATGTAAGATAGCCAACGAAGACCATGGAAGCAAGACTTTAAAGCAAACATCACAAAGTATGAAGTAATTCAAACGAGTTTGTTTTTCCACAGCCATCTGCACCCTATTGTTTTTCTGCTAATGGTAATGGCACCACCTCCCAAGTGTCGAATTTTCGTAAGGCGTTATACTCTTCAAGCACAACACTCTTCCATTCTAGATCTGATAAAGCCTCATCGATGCTACTTGGGATGCTGTGACTTATAGCACCAAACACTTTGGGTTTGTAAATATCCTTCTTGCTTCTGGTGATCATAGGGTATGTGTTACCCACCAAGTTACTGTTGTTACTGTTAAATACAGTAGTTGAAGGGGTCTAGCTCAGCTTGGATGAAATGGGCATGCTTGAGCTACCAGTATGATTAACGAACGACTCAAATGATGGAGACAATGTATTACTCCTAGTTTGAGTAGCTTGCTATTTCACACTATATTACCTGCCCCTATGAATGTGAGTTTCATTAAACTTGATGTGTCTAGAGATGAGCATATGACCAAATGACAGGTCAAGACATTTGTATCCCTTGTGATGAGCACTATAGCGAAGAAAACATAGGAAGCATATCTGAATTCAAGCTTATGCTTATTGAATGGTTTTGTATAAGGGAAGCACTCACAGCCAAAAACTCTAAGTATAGAGTAATCTGGTTTTATTGCATACAGATTCTCAAATGGAGTAGCATCACCTTTGGCTGAAGAGGGTAGACGGTTCAGCAGGAACACTGCAGTGGTAAACGCTTCAGTCCAGTAGAATAAAGACAGCGATGCTTGGGCAAGTAATGTGAGACCTGTCTCCATAGTGGACCTATGTCAACGTTCTACTAGCCCGTTCTGTTCAGAGGTGTGGGGATACAAAAAACGATGACCAATACCCTGCTCCTTCAAGAAATTCTTAAAGGTCATGAACTCACCCCCATTGTCTGATTGCACTTGCTTGATCTTGCGTTCAAGTTTATTTTCTATCATTAAGTTGAATTCCTTAAACATGGAGAATGCATCAGATTTTTTGTTTAGGAAGTAAATCAAAGTGAATCTACTATAAGCATCAACAAAGGCAATGTAATAGACTGAGCCATTAGAAGCAAGGGGTGCAAGACCCCAAAGATCCATTATTATTAGTTGTAAAGGATGCGAGTACACAGTGGAAGATGACTTAAATGGAAGCTTATGAAGCTTTCCATACTGACATGCTTTACACAGATTAACAAATTGCAATTGTGAAAAAGAAATGGAATTACACTTCAAAACGTCTTTGACTGAGCCAGACGAGGGATGACCCAAGCGTTGATGCCAAAGGCCTTACTCCAAGTCAAATCTTGGTCTCACAGCATTGATGACTGTAATGATCGGTTCATATTCAGTTGTTAATCCACTGAGGATGTGCGAGATTTGAGTGGTTTCATCTATTTTCTCTTCTAGTATTACCAGATGGTCACAGATAGTTTTGATGCTGGCTAGGTAGTCACGCATTGGTAGCTCTCCTTTCTTCTAGTTCACTAGTTGATTACGGTATGACAGGATCTTAGAATCGGACTTGCTTGAGTACAGTCTGATGAGTTTGGCCTGGATTTGTGCTGTTGTTTCGAGGCTGACAAGCTCAGGAAGAATATTTGGTGCAACAGATGCTAGGAGCCATGACACAAGAGCTAAGTCTAAGGACTCATATTCATCAAACTCAGGATTCGGTATTTCTTGTCTAGTATCGTTGTGAACAGTTGTTTGAGGTGGAGTGCTGGATCCATCTAGAAAACGGTGCATTTTATGTAGTTTCACCATGAAGTGTTTCCAAAGTAGAAAGTTGGTGTCATCAAGCTTCACTGTGATTTTCTTGTTTGATAATCCGCGATTGGCGAGGGCCATGCCGGATGAGACACCATCGCTGCGAGATTCAAAGACTGTCGACATATTTGTGCAGTGCGATCGATCCTGAAGAGAGGAGATTGCTCCGCAATAATGTCCTTCGCGTGTTCAGCAACGGTGATCGGAGCCCAGAGGCTCTGATACCATGCCAAGAACACAGAGTAATGGAGGAATGTAGTCTCTGTTA
Organism: Vachellia collinsii; assembly: GCA_006871305.1. Taxonomy (NCBI): domain Eukaryota; kingdom Viridiplantae; phylum Streptophyta; class Magnoliopsida; order Fabales; family Fabaceae; genus Vachellia; species Vachellia collinsii. The sequence goes on along the minus strand of QFDD01000382.1, from coordinate 7,253 downwards.
TTATAGTTTACGTTTGCATATAGTACTAATCTATTCATTAAATTTATTCATATTTGTCCAAATTTTTGTAATTGACTTCTCTAAGTCTCAATTACACTTTATAACTCGTTGGTTAAATTTTAGGATGTTACATAGTATATTCATTAAATTTTAGTGGCATGAAATTTAAGGGCTCCATATCTCTAAAACTAGGAAATTTCTCATTTTTTGTTGAACTTGACCTCAGTGACAATAATTTTCACAGTCAAATTTTAGAAGAGTTACTTCGATTGGGTAGATTGAAACTATTCAACTTGAGCTGCAATGGATTTGATGGGCAAGTTCCAGCATGGACGCATGGGAGATTTATTTACACTTCAGTACTTAAATCTTTGAAATAACAATCTTAGTGGATTTATTCCTCTATCACTATTCAATCTATCAAGGTTTGAAACTTTAGATTTTTTTTTATAATTTCATTAAAGGGACATTCCGCTTGAGGTGCGTAAACCTAAGCAATTGACAATTTTAAAACTCAATGAAAACAAACTTTCAGGAATTATTCCTCAAACCATTTCCAACTTGACTTTTCTGGAGATATTGGCTTTCTCTTATAACAGCTTGTTAGGTATGTTTTAGATTATTTTCAATATTTGCAGTTGTTTTCTTTCCTAAACTAGTGTATTTGGTTACGAAGATCTTATCCTTGAGGAATAGGGTTTGTCATAGATTGTTTTATATTTATTTATTTATTTTTATGAATTTTATTAATTTTTGACAGAACTTCTCTTTTTTTTTTGCCGACAGAACTTCTCTATTCTTTTGCGAAGTTATATTATTAGTTCAATAGGATCTAAAGACTCATCATTTCGTTCTTAAAGAATTAATTTGTGATTATATTTTAAAAAAGTTTGTGCAGTTATCGAAAACTGTTTTCTGGGAGTCTCCCGACAAACAACTATATGTTTTCATAGAAATGATGAAAAAGAAGGGTTCTACAGTTTTTAAAATAATAATTGTTGCATTTTATCATTAGAATATATTTGCGTTATTTTTAAGAAAATGTACAGGCATCTTTATATGTGTTTTTAAAAGAATAAAAATTTATCCCATGCACATAATAAGTTGTCACTATATTTCACGGAGTTGTCAATGTGATACGAAAAGTAGTCAACTAATTTAACGAAGCAACAAAGGCATCTAAACAAAAAAGTTGCCAATAGCATAAGAACACTTGTCATTCCCTTTAAAAAAGTTTTCAATACACTAGAAAAGTTTGTTATCCATTGCGAGTGAAAACAACATAGGGGCCTAAATGGAAATGTTGTCAAAAGCATAAAATAAGTTATTATTATGTTTAACAGAATTATTAATACGCTACGAAAAGTTGTTAACCAACTCAATAAAACAACAGAGACACCCGAGAGGAAGAGTTCTCAATAGCAAAAGAACGTCTATAATTGAAAAGGTTGTCAATACGCTAGAAAGTTTTATTTTCCAGAACTTAATAAAAAAACATAGGTGTCCTAATGGATATGTGCTCAAAAAGGTAAAATAAATTGTCATCACTTTTGACAGAGTTGTCAATAAGCTACGTAAAGTTGTGAACCAACTTAATAGACTAACAAAGGCACCCGAGTCGAAAAGTTATCAAAATCATTACATCACTTGTTATTCCCTTTAAAAGAGTTATCAATAAACTATGAAATTTCGTTTTCCAGAACTCAATTCATGGAACAACATAGGCACCCTAATGGAAATGTGCTCATAAGGATAAAATAAGTTGTAATTACATTTAGCGGATTTGTGAATACACTACAAAACGTTGTAAACCAACTTAACAGAGCAACAGAGGCACTTGAGTAGAAGAGTTGTTAACAGGCGAATTACTATAGGGTCCCATGCAAAAGAATTAATATCATAAAGGTCTCAGTGACAACTCAAGCAGCTACCACTGACAACTCAAGCAGCTACTGTTGACAACGTCTTGGAACCTTTATGATATTAATTCTCTTGCATGGGACCCTATAGTAATTTCCCCTTGTTAATAACATAAGAATACTAGTCAGATCCTTTGGAAAAAATTGTCAACATGCTAGAGACTTTTGTTTATAAGAACCCAATAGAATAACATAGACATCCTAATGGAAATATACTTAGAAACAAAAAATAAGTTGTCATTACATTTGACAAAGTTGTCAGAACACTACGAAAAGCTGTAATCGAACTCAACGAAGTAACAGAGATACCCGAGTGTAAAAGTTGTCAAAATCATTACATCACTTGTCATTTCCTTTAAAAGAGTTGTTCAATAAGCTTTGCAAATGTATAACCCTAATGCTTGTTTTTTTAACATTTTTGAAGGGCAGTTCTATCTTTTTGCTTAAATTATCAAATCCACATTTACTACCTACTACCTATCAGTCCTTTCCTTTATTCATTGTAACAAATGGGGTTCTAGAATTTTAAGGGTTAATTTTCAGGGATTTTCCCCTATTTTATTCCTTTTTCAGAGTGAAAAACAATTTATCATCAAGTTTTGAAGTGGTTGGAAAAGTCATACCGTGGGAAAATGGAATATTCTTATAATATTAGTCCAAATAGCCATGGATCTAAAGGCTCATCATCAGCCTTTTAAAATACATGTTTATTATTCTGTTATTAAATGGTTTTTGATGTTTTTTTGTATAAAAATGAGCAAGTCTTTACAACCAACATGTCTGGAACGTTTAATTTTAATTTGTACAATATAGATTATTTATCAATTTTATTATTTATTTTTAATTTATATTGAATTAGGTAACATCGACCTTCTTGATATTATTTCTTAATAGGATTGAACATCGTAATCTTATTTATGGTGTCTAGATAACCTTGTGGAGACTAAGATATTAGATGCGTTGTAAACAATATTAGCATGCTGGAAGTAACGGAAAAACAACTTAAGAGTGCTAGATACAACTTGAAAATAGCATTATGATGTTGGATATGGTTTAATCCATTTATATTTTCAACAGGTTGTATTTAACAAAAATAATTTTTCTCAGAGTCTTCCAACAAATTTCTCTTTTGAAAGAAATGATGAATAGCAAGAGTCAATTGGATTTCTACATGTCTAATTTCTTTTTAATTAATAACTGTTACTTGAAAACTCATAATTTTTTTTTTGAATGAGAAGAATTTAGATGAAATGATATATAGGAATTTCCCAAAATTAAGAATATTTTTATTAACCAAGGGATTTCGTAAAATTGAGTTTGGTAGCATTTGTCATTCAGGCTCATTACCAAACTCTAAGGCCTAAAAATTCGGGATATGACATAAGTAGCTTATGGACAATCTTGTATTGCATGCAGATGCTCCTCAATATTCAATATGCAAATTTTGCAGTTTCCATTCCCCCACCCCATTTCTTGGTTACATCTGTAGTTGGTAGTCTTTCATGGAACAAACGCCACTTGAAAAGATGAACTCGTTTAGGTATCTTAAGCTTCCAAATTATTTCCCAAGTTCTAGTATCAGGATTGCTATAGGAACCTTGAAGCTAAGTATAAGCTGACTTGGTAGAAAATTTTCCATCCTTAGCAGGTTTCCATCGAAACTGCATGACATCCATTTCTGGTGTCAAAGGTCCCCTCACAGAGTGCCATGTCTCTATATTACCATGGTATTTCTCCTGAGTTGACCCAATTTTTTCCATAGACGAGAATCATTTCCTTTAACAATTGGTGCAGCACTCCCGTTCCACTCCCGTCCATATTTTCCCTTTGAGTACTTGAGCCCTTAGGTCATTTGGCTCAGTTTGTAATCTCCAGAGAAGTTTAAGGAGAAATACTCCATTCATCAATCCCAAGTTTTTGATTCCCGTTTCGCCTTCATCCTTTGATCTAAACATTTTTTCCCACAAGATAGCATGCCAACGTTGCTTAGAATCATCATCACCCCAAACAAAATGCCATTCTGCCCTTTCAAGTTCATCTATGATGCCCTTGGCAAACAATCATGTTGCATAGGGTAGAGTGTCATTGCGCTCACAATAGACTTGACTAAAGTAATTCTCCCCACCATCGACATACTAGATGCTTTCCAACCTTGTAGTCTCTTATTGACTCTGTCCACAATGCTTTTATACTTGTCCTTTCTCCTTCTTGGACACTCCAAGTTGGCTCCCAAGTACCTCGTTGTCCTGCACTTGCTTGAAATCACTTTTTTTAACAAATCTCTTGTCTCAAGCTTTGTTGTACATTGGGGGAAAAATAAATATTAGTTTTTTCCCAATTGAGTTTGTGCCCAGACATGTCTCCAAATTCGTGCATACAATTCAAAATAACTTCAATTTGATTAGTGTCAACTTCTGCAAATAATACAAAATCATCAGCGAACATCATATGACATATAAATGGGCTTGATTGACTCACTCTCATGCCTTTCCACTGTTTCACTCTCACTCTGTCCCCAATCATGTGTGATTTTTTCCATGCCAATCACAAAGAGGTGAGGAGAAAGAGGATCCCCCATTGGAGCCCCTGAGTTGTTTTAAAATCCTAGAGTTTTCTTGCATGACATAGGATGTTTGTACCGAAATTAAATTATATTCTTTTAATGTTAAACCTCTAATTAACACAATTCCATATGCTACTCATATGGTTGTGTGAATTCAGGAAATTCCCAATTTTACTAACAATCCCAATTTTACTAACAATAAGCAAATATTATGTACATTTTTTAATAGGTGGTATTCCTTCATTTATTTGGAATATACCTTCTTTGATAATAGATCAACAAATATTGTACAAACAAGCATGCAGAATTAAATTTATAAGAATAAGATAAAATGGGTTTCTATCTAATGTTCCTTCTCCCACTTTACCTTCTCCAGATTTCTTTCTTCACTTTCTTTGATGAGCTCGGGCAAGTGTCAAGTCCTATACATAATATATACATATAAAGATATCTATCAATTATATGTATAATAACTTTGACAAAATTTCATTTTCATTCCTATTCCCCAAATTCTACCCTTTTTACGTTAACTTTTTAATTGTATCAATGATCCTTACTTTAATTTCTTTTAGTCACTTTTTTGGGGATTCTCTTTAGGAAATTCTTCATCCAAATATAAGGAAATGAATCTCACTTTTATTGTGATCTTTCATGATCAAACACTTGATAAGATTTCATGACTTTCCAATAATACAATCAGCACCATTAATGCCTCTAAATCTGCAATGAGCTTTGAAAAATCATAACTTAATCTAGAGAATTCAATTGCAATGATTCAAAACTCTACGCAAAGCTCTTCATCATAAACCCAATCATCTATTATAAAACTTGATGTATCAAACCAGCGGAATTGCATTCTATTTATTTCGAAAACATATTTTTTTTCCAATTTTCTAAGTTGAATTTTAAAAATTCGTAACTTATTTAGTAAAACTCCAAAGAAAGTGCTTCAAGCTTCAATAGCTTCCATTTGAATATCTATATATATCCTCTTTCAAGAAAAATTACCATTTGAAATTTACAGTGAACCCAGAGTCTCAAATTAGTGCCCCCAAGTCACTGCTTGTTTATCAATTGTTTCCAGATTTTAGAACAAACTTTATTGATTCATAACATACAATTTATTTGTCCAAATAATATATTCTAGTACTCATTTTAAAGCTTCTTATGATTATTATTTGCTTACCAAATTTCATCATCAACAAAGACCATTTGACCAATTAAAAATGCTTCCAAAGTCAGCTTCTTGCCTAAAAATGAAATCTGACCGGCAGCACTTTAAGCTTTACAATAATATCTCAACCCACAAATCCATTATACAACTCCACATTTTGTTTTTTCCTTAGATTAAAAAGAAAACGAAACTTCCTCTCTTTAAATCAAGAGGCTCTATTTCAGTTTCAAAACAAAGAAAATAAAAACATGCAATTACATAAAAGCCTCTCAGTTGACCCTATTCCTCCATTAGAACCCCAATTAAAACAATCATACTCACTATACCAGAAAACGAAGCTCTGATGGCTCTCTTCTTCCCAAAACAGCGAGCCACCATTCAGACCCACATATCAGAGCGTTTGAGCAGATGTATGGCTCCATTTCCTCCGGAAAATCTTTAATCTCGTGAATACAAGGGATTAATCGGTGATTCCTCACTATTACCTCTAATTTCTCGGCCTTTCAAAAACTCAAACCCACCCCCAAATGAATCGGAAAACAGAGGATGGAAGAGAGTTTAGAGGACTCACCTCAATCGACATCTATGGTCGCATGCGCCTTCCACTTTTCCGGCAACATCCTCTTCCTTTTCCGCCGAGCACACCCTCACTCTCCTTCTCACATTCACTCATTCACTCATTCTCTGGCTCGAAGGAAATGGAAATGAGGAAGAATGATAACTATGAGAAGGTTGAGGATGCTTTAAACGAAAGGGGCACGTGTGGGGTGAGTGTGGTGGAGTGACCATTTTACCTTTCTAGTATTTCTAGCTTGCAATCTAATCCTTTTTCCATTACAATAAAATTCTAAAAACTTTCCAAAATAAATCCTTTTTGGGTTTGCAATCTAATCCTTTTTCGATTACAATAAAATGCTAAAAACTGTCCAAAATGATCCTCAACACCCCTTTTGAGAATTTTCTTTATTAATTTGACCCTCTAGGCCATAAAGTAGTTCCACAAAGATTCTGAGCAAACTGTATTTCTTCCCTGTTTTCCTTGAATATTCCTTAAAGATATGAATGAATTCCTACAAAATAGTTTTTGACCCAATTATTTGTTTTTAAAGTATCTTTACCCATTAAATAGCTTCTCCAAACGTCAATTATACCATAAAAAGCTATAGTCAAATTTCTGGGATGTTACACAAAAGCATAATGTTGGAATATGTTGGTCCACCCTTTGTGGATTTGTGCCCAAGCCCATTTGAATTGGGGCAGAAATAAAAATAGATAATGTATGGGTCAATAGAGGTATTTTTCCCTCTATATATATTTTTTGAATTTTAAATCTTGGTAACCACCATACGTGATATAAGGGATATGGGGGGAGTCAGTTTTTGTGTGTGTGTATGAAAAACACAACTCCCGATGAAAATTCTTTCATGGTTTTCATGACTCTCTTTGCATTCTCTTCCCTTTTTCCTTTCCGGTGTGTTTGCTGTGCAACGTAATTGGAGTCCGAAATCGGTGCTCCAATTCTCGTGTGGGTATTCTGTGAGTTGAAACATTCCAGGTACGCCCGAAATCCTACAGTGGTATCAGAGCAAACGATTTC
>QFDD01000381.1:0-61354 GCA_006871305.1 Vachellia collinsii | reverse complement strand
AAATATTAGGTCTGATTTAAAGAAAAATTGTTATAAAATAACAAAATGGTCAAATTAAAAATCTAAACCGATTAAAACTGTCCATTAACATCCCTCTACATTTATAGGGTCTTATATTGTCCAAACTCAAAATTTCATCAAAACCCTAATCCAAAAATATTCTCCATCCAGTACGAAATTACTATCATTAGAAAGATAAAAATATATAGATTAACTTTGATGAAGGAAGTTTGATGATTTGAAGTAGTTTTACTCACCTAAATAAGCTTCAAAGTTTCCCCTTTGCGTAACAATGGCGAACGCGGCGCGGAGGAAGGAGAAGACGCACAAGAAAGAAAGAGAAAACGCGTGATCTGATGCTTTTAAAAAGATTTTGGCTAAAATTACCATATATGACCCAAAAGAAGACTTATTATCATAAATGACCCCACGTTCTCTCTCTCTCTCTCTTTTTTTTTTTTTTGGATGTTACAGTAAGTCAATTTTGTTTCTTCTTCTCTTGTTGACTCACCCTTGTATGCCCCGTAAAACCAAGCTCACTCTCTATAACCCTGAGATTGAGAGGAGTCTAAGAAAAATTTGTAAGGAGAAAAGAGCAGTGGGCACAAGTAAGTCAGTTAGAGAGGAAGAGGGAATAGTAGAATAACACATTCCTTCAGGTGGTGGAAGAGAACAAATAGAAGAAATCATGGCTGACAATCCACCAAACCCACCTAACCCTAACCTTAATGTAAATCAACATGGAAATTGTGAAGGAGAGCGTATAGGAGAGAACAATGGAAACAATAGAAGGATGACCATTAGGGAAGCCATAACTTCTTATGTGAATTATGACCCTTTTACTGTTGCATGTCCAAATTTTGATGTGAATTTTGAGATCAAGGGATTGCTTATTAACTCTTTTCATAAATTTCATGCTTGACAGGGGAGGACCCCTACATCCACTTTAGTCACCATCCATGATTTTCCAAAGTATGAAGCTGGTAGGAGCCTCTCTTGATCAAGTTATGTGGAAGGTTTTCCATCTATCCTTATAGGGTAAAGCTAGGGAGTGGTATATGAGCCTCCCAAGGCATGTGGCGAATGCATATCAGAGTTGGGGAAATTTGAGAAAAGCTTTCTTAGAAAAGTACTTTCCAGCCTCTAAGACTTCGTCAATGAGGAAAGAAATATATTCAACTAGACAAGAATGTGATGAGTCTCTGTACGATTAGTGGAATCGATTCTAAGATCTTCTTTCAAGATGCCCTCACCACCAAATCCCGGATGAACAATTTGTGCAGTATTTCTATGATGGGCTTAAGAGTCAAGATAAAGGCATGTTGGATGCCACTTCAGGAGGTTCATTAATTGACCTTAATACTGTGGAGGCATAGGAGTTGATAAAGAAAATGGCATTGAACCATCAGCAGTATAGTATAAGAGATGTTCGAGGAGTACATGAGCTAAGGGCATCAATAGCACATAATAGGAGAATGGACACCTTGGAGTCCAAGGTAGACTCTTTGGAGAGCAAAGTCACCTCTCAATTGTCTATCTTGAATGTTGAACTGAAAAGTTTGAATATGAATTGGCCATAACAATCTATGGACCTTACTACGCCTAGTTATGACCATCGTGGGTCTTTGATGCACATCTCCAGCGTATGTCCAAGCTGATATGAGGAAGTGTCTACGGTTTACCAAGGGTGTTCAAATCAAAAGTGGGACCACTAATCTAACACCTATAATGAAGGATGGAAAACCAATCCGAAATTTCGATGGATGAATGACGAAAGTAGAACGTCGAATAGGTTTTAGCGGGGTGGAGGAGCTGGGCCAACAAATTCCCAATTCCAAAACCCGCAGCAGGCCTTGACTAATCCACCAAAAGAGGCTATGAACCAGCTCTTGCATAATATGTTGGCGCTGATGAAAGAGGAGCAAACTTCAAATGCAAATCAGTTCAATTCAATTGCTTCCCTCATTCAACAAGACTCCACGAAGAATGATGCCATATTTGCCTCGTTAGAGAAGCGATGGAGCAGTGGGAGACTAAGGCAGAGAATTTAAATTCATATGTCACCAAGCTCTCCAACAATATGAGTAAGCAGCAAGCACGGAGTAACGACTCAATCCCTTCAAACAAGGTTATTAATCCCAAGGGGCTTAACACCAATAATCTTAAAAGTGGGAGACTGATTGGACACGGTTATGTCGCCTTCCGGTTTGATACAAAAATGATTACCCCAAAAGTAATGTAGTATAGTGAGCAACTAATCGTTCTTCTCTAGGAGCTATTTATTGATTATCCTATGCTGAATTGGTTATTAAAAACATGTCACACTTGAGTATGTAAAAGAAAGGGGGTTTTGGCTTAAGAAAATAGAATGTAATGCAAATAGTTGTGATAAAATGTTTTTGGTGTTTTCAGTAATTGAAAGTGTACTTTGGATTAAAAGGGAATATAATGAATGGACTCTTGGAGATAGGAACTTGACTTTTCTTGCCTTGACTTAGTTATGGGGGATCAATCCTTCTGAGTTCAATTAATAAGTCCTCATAAATCACTTAGGTCCAATGGTTCAATTAATGCGATTTGCTTGAATCCAAGTCAAACAACATTCCTTAAAACATTGTTTAGCACTACTCAGAATGTAGCAGGAGTAATTGGTGTTCATGCATTCAATGAATTGCAATCACAACCCAGAAACCAAATGAACAACTAATAACCAATAACCATTGATAACTAAGTGAACACAAGGAATCAAATCTAAAATACATAAATTCTAATCCACATGAACAGCAACCAATCCAAATACATAGCCAAATCATAAGTTCAAAGTTCTATAAACATCAGTTCATAGCAGCAAAAGTCTTTAGACCGAAAGATCTCTAGAAACTCTCAAAGACAAGATTAGGCTAGGAATACTCCCCAATGAATCTCTGGCTCAAGTCTTGCTCTCCATCACCAAGAGGTTAGGAGTTTAGCCTCTCATGATTCCAAGGACACAATAGTGATCACCCTTACGTTCTGCCATGAGAAGAGGGAGATGAGAGTGGAAGCAATGCAGCAGAGAGTGATTGGAAGGTTAGGAAAGTGTGTGAGATTAAATTGGAGATGGAGTGTTGGGAAGATGGAAGGAGATATGCACAATGGAAGGTAGGTTCAGAGATGAAGATTGGCTCCAAGTTTGCTTTCTGAAATGTGCAGAATGAAGTACATTTTCGTGATTGTTCCCTTTTAGTTAGATGGCAACTGCTAGCCTAATCCCAAAATGCATAGCAGCATTTCCATGTGAGTATGTTACAAGTAACATATACATATGTCGTGACTTAAATAGCATACTGTCGCGACTCATGTAAAACCTATTGCGACTCATGTAAAACCCATTATTTTTGGTCGCAACAGAAGGGGTCCAGTGGCACTCCTCTTGAAGGTTTCTTTCACTTATGATTTACATTCCCTTCAATTTCATCTTCAAACATTTGGATATCTCCCCTAGACATTTGCAACAACCACAAAGAAGACTTTGTTAAAGAGTCAAACACTAGAGTTCAAAAGCATGCACAGCTGAGAGAGACACAATTTACTCATTTTCCCTTTTGTGTTATTGTATATACAATGTATGACCAATAAAAACAAGAAAGGCTCAATTTAACACAAGATAGGGTAATTAAGATACAAAATAAGCTAAAAATGGGAAATATTAGCGTTTATCAGAGACAAGTGTGGTTTGCCAATGGAGCTGAAAATGGGGATGATGAGGATATAGATGTTGAAGAAATTCACCTTCAAGCACCAATGGCCAAGAATTCTAAAAGCGCTAAGGAGAAAGTGTTGTTGGCAAGGAAGGAGAACTCATCCATGGGGAGTGGAGAACCAGATGAACAAGGAATTGCATCATCAAAGGAGCAGTCAAAGCAAAGTTAGCGAGGAGCCAATTCAGCCAAAGGTAAGGAGGTAAATATTCATGAACTTCCTTTTCCTAATTCCTATTTGATGAGTAAGAAACTAGCTAAAACCAAAAATGAAAAGGATATTTTTGATCTCTTTAATAGAGTTGAGGTTAATATCCCCTTGCTGGACTTGGTTAAAAGAGTCCCTACCTATGCTAGATACCTCAAAGACCTATGCATTAACAAAATAAAATTTAGACCAAATGAGAGAGTGCAGGTTAGTTTAAATGTGTCCACCTTGTTCAAACCTCAAATCCCCATCAAGTGTTAGGATCTTGGGTCTTTTACCATCCCATGCACTATAGGTAATGTTAACATACGAGGTGCTCTGCTAGATCTAGGGGCAGTGATAAATGTGATGCCTAAGTCCGACTATACCTTACTAGGAGTCAAGACCCTTAAGTATACTACTGTAGTACTCCAGTTAGTGAATAGGACCATTAGGTATCCCAAGGGGATCATAGAGGACATATTAGTCAAGGTCAAGGATCTAGTTTTCCAGCCAATTTCTATGTGCTCGACATGTCCACAGAAAATATTCATGACTCCACCTTAATCCTAAGTAAACCCGTTTTGAGGACTGCTAATATCATCATTAGCATGAAAGAGGGAAGTATTACAATGAAGGTCGGGGATCATAAAATTCATTTTAACATGTATGAAGCCATGAAGCACCCCTATGAAGATTATTCCCTTCTAGGTGTTAATGCAATTGACATTACCATTAATGATGCATGCCTTAAGCATGAGTTGTATGATGAATCCACATGCTTTGATTCTAGCGATGAAAATGCTTCTGTTTCTTCCTTTTCATCTTTTTATTCTTTCTCTTCCATTTGCTCATGCGGAAATGATGTGACATGCCTTAACTGCACTATTGTTAATTGCATGCTTTCCATTCCGTATACATGTACTGTATCATCCATTGACTCACACATAAGCTCTATACCATCTATAGTTAGTGATGATACTTGGGAGAAGGGCTATTGGATAGCGTTTCAGGTGACTCTTGTACCATGGAAGCTGGATCATCACAAGGAGCATTAGTGCTTGGAGAAGAAGGAGATGGGCCGCATAGAGCCTTGCCATTAGCTTGTTTAATATAGAAACACTTGGAGCTTGATAACTATTTGAATGAGTGGTTATTCGATGATAATATAGGTGTGCAAGAGATTCCACCCAAGGTAGTTATTGTAGATCAACTAGATTTTGATGCAACGCTTGAAGAGGAGGGAGATTGTAACCTCAATACACTAAAGCCTGAGCTTGCACTTTTTGAACAAAAGGGGAGTCTTTTCTTTTCTCTTGATCCTTATAAGTTAGTTCCTTCTGTTGTGCAACTGCCCGTGCTTGATTTGAAACCCTTACCACTTAATTTGAAATATGCTTTCCTAGAGTTTGATGATAAACTCCTTGTAATAATTGCTAATTCACTGTCTTAGTCTAAGGAGGGGAGGTTACTTTCTGTATTGAGAGAGCATAAAGGGGCGATAGGGCAGACATTAGCGAACATCCCTGGAATTAGTTCAACCATCTACACATATAGGATACTACTTAGCGAGGAGTCTAAACCTGTGAAGCAACCCCAGAGACGGCTGAACCCCCTTATCATTGACATAGTGAAAAAGGAAATCACCAAGCTTTTGAGTGCTGGGATAATTTACCTGATTTCCGATAGTGAGTGGGTCAGCCCGGTCCATGTAGTTCCAAAGAAGAGTGGGGTTACCATGGTGAAAAATGAGAAAAATGAGCTTATACTGACAAGAGTCTAGAACTCTTGGTGTTTGTGCATAGACTAAAGGAAATTGAATGATGCCACGCATAAGGATCACTTTCCCCTTCCCTTCATAGACCAAATGCTTGAAAGGCTAGCTAGAAAATCCATTATTGCTTTTTAGATGGGTTCTCTATGTACTTTCAAGTACAAATAGCACTTGAGATCAGGAAAAAACCACATGCATATGTCCGTTTGATACCTTTGCCTATCGAAGGATGCCCTTCGGATTATGTAATGCACCAAGAACATCCTAACGATGCATGATGGCTGTTTTTTTTTTGTGATTTTCTAAAGGAATGTATGGAGGTCATCATGGATGATTTTACTGTGTATGGTTGTTCCTTTGATGATTGTCTAGCTAACCTTGAAAATATTTTAAAAAGTTGCATTGAAAAAATTCTGATTCTAAACTTTGAGAAATGTCATTTCATGGTCAATGAGGCTATAGTGCGAGGTCATTTAATTTCAAGCAAAGGCATTGAGGTTGACAAGGCCAAGATTGAGGTGATCTCATCGTTACCTTACCTTGTGTGTGTTAAAGACATTCATTCATTCCTAGGACATGTAGGGTTTTATAGGCGATTTATTAAGGATTTTAGAATAATTGCTTTATCTCTTTCTAAATTGCTGCAAAAAGATGTGAAATTTGATTTTGATTATGCTTGTCATGTTGCATTTGATGAATTAAAAGCTAAACTCATTTATCCACCAATATTGATTGCACCTAATTGGAGTTTACCTTTTGAGTTATCATGTGATGTGTTGAATTTCTTTATAAGGGTGATGCCTGGGTAAAAAGAAGATAAACTCTCATGAGTTATTGTTTACACTGATCATGCAGTAGTACGCTACTTATTGAAGAAATCACTGTCCAAACCCCAAATGATAAGATGGGCCTTGCTTCTTCAAGAGTTTGACATTGAATAAAAGATAGACCTGGGGCGGTGAACCAAGTAGCTGATTATTTGAGTAGGCTTCCGGATGAAACAAAGGGATAGACCCTTTTGAACTCATTTGCAATTCATTTATAGATTCAGCTTTGTGTGCTTTAATTTCAAAAGTGCCTTGGTATGCACACATCGTTAATTATCTCATTTCTAGACTTACCCCACCTTTTATGTCCAAATTGTAGGCATAAAAGCTATGCAATGATTCTCGCCACTACATAGGAGACGCCCCTCACTTATGGCAACAATGCAGTGACTAAGTGATCAGAAAGTGTGTGCCTAATGAAGAGTTTGACCCAATACTTTCAGTTTGCCATTCCATGGTTTGTGGTGGGCATTTTAGTGCAAGGAGGACATCCAGGAAAATTTTAGACTCTGGTTTTTATTGGCCTACCCTTTTCAAAGATTCTTACATGTTTTGTCACTATTATGACAAGTGTCAGTGTTTTGGGGGGGTTAGGAAAATGCATGAGATGCCCAACAACCTTTGTTATTCTGTGAGATTTTCGATGTATGGGGTATTGACTTTATGAGTCCTTTACCTCCATCCTTTGGCTTTGTGTACATCCTCCTAGCAGTAGATTATGTTTCTAAATGGATAGAAGCCATTCCTACTAGAAAAGATGATCCCAAACAGTTTCAAAATTTATTAAATCAAATATTTTCTGTAGGTTTGGGGTACTTAAGGCTATAGTGAGTGATAGAGGTACCCACTTCTGTAATAGAGTCATTACCAATTTGTTTTTCAAATACAGAGTCAATCACGAAATCTCCACTGCATACCATCTATAAACCAATGGACAAGCTAAAGTATGAAATAAAGAGGTGAATCATATCCTGGAGAAGATGGTAAAGTCGTCCAAGAAGGATTGGAGCTTGTGTTTAGAGGAGCCACTATGGGTTTACAGGACTGTGTTTAAGTCACCAATTAGGATGTCCCCCTACCGCCTGACTTTTGGGAAAGCTTGTCACTTACTGGTGGAGCTGGAGCATAAGGATTACTGGGTGGTCAAGTAGTGCAATATGGATATGGAATCCTTGGGGACAGAAAGGAAGCTGCAACTGCAGGAGTTAGAAGAGTTGAGGCTAAAAGCTTTTGAGAATGCTCAACTGTATAAGAGAAAACAAAGATGGTACATGACAAGGGTCTCCTTAGGAAGAGCTTCAATGAAGGAGACAAAGTGCTGCTATTCAAAGCTCACTTCACCTTCAAGCCGAGCAAATTCAATGACCGATGGGATGGGCCTTATTTGGTTACCAAGGTCCACAATTTTGGAATGGTGGAGCTACATTTAAAATCAATGGATATCTCTTGAAGCTGTACCATGAGAACCACATGCCACCATAATTCCCAGGTCATTTATTTCCTTCACTTATTCACCTACTTTTGTGTGTGACATGTTTTGGTGCATTAATATATTGGATAAGTGTGGCGGAGGAACCCTCCCGTAGTAAAGTAGAGTAACCTTAGTTTAGTATATAGTTTTCAATTTAGTAACACTCTGTCTTTACCTAGTGTTTTTCTTTTGCCTTGATCAAGTCTAGTTAATTGTAGAGTTTCTAGTTTTTCCAATTGTCCATTGTGCAAATCTTGTGATTAAGCATTGTTGGCATGTAAGGACTTAGAGTTTCATAAAAACACCCAGCTATTGTTTTTGTGTGATTTGTTTTCTGTTGTGTGATTGAACCTGTCGGGAGCATTTCATCTCAGCGATGTCCTTTTCATGCTATACTTATTGCTCTCGGTAGGTTTTGCCACAGTGAACTGATATCTTCACTGCGGATATGACTAACTTTTGGTTATTTTGCTCTCGGGTAATGTTTGCCGCGGCATTCTATGAACATAGCCATGACAATACATTTCCCCTCTTTTGTCTTTTGGATTGGGGTATGTTCAGCGTGGCGAACTTACATCTTCACTACAGCAAAGCCCCAATAATTGTTGGTATTCCACCCTCTGTGATTTGTGTAAAAATGTGAGCCTTTCCATTTCTCCTTTCACTTCACCTCATTTAGCTCCACGGCCGTTGTTTCCCACTCCCCACTACCTCGACCGTTACCTTTCTCCTTCCTTTTCGCAATCCTCTTCCTATTCTATTCAGCTTCCTCTACCCTTTCATCATCCACACATCTTTTTCACCTCCGTGCCCTAACATCTTCATTGTCTCCTCCACACTGTCTCTTGTCTCTCTCACCTCTCTTGGATCTCTCCTATCATAGAGTTTACTGTATACCCAAACTATTTTATCAATACACTTTGCCTTCACCCATTTTCTCTCATCTTGGGTCATTTTTAGTAGTTAAATTTAATCAATTTTGCACTGTCGGTGACCCAATTCCCTCTTACCTCACCTAACTCGAATCGTTTACCAAAATTCGCACAAACATATATATTTCTTATTAGAGACAATCATATTCAAAAAAATTATTGGACACTAAATGCAAGCACCTCTCTTAATAGGAATTCAAATATTAATTTATCACGTTGTGAGAGACTAATTTCTTCAACTAGACCCGACCCTTAGGTATTTCTTAAATTACTGATTGTTACAATGAAGCTTCTAGTTGTAAAATCTAAAATGTGGCCCAACTTTAATTTTATCTCCTATGACTTCATGTGTTATCATAGTGGGAAAAGTAATACCCAAAAGTCAATTTCTTGAATGTTGAATGCTCATCCCATCTAGAAAATTCTTAGCAGTTGTGCAATTGTGACAAATAAATGAACGAATGTTACTGAAAACTACTAATTTCAAATGTGTGGATCCAACTTTTGTTTATAGCTTTTTATTTTTGAATTGCTGTGTTATATATTACTCCCTATAGGGAAAAATTCACTTCGCCCCAATTAAAGAAATGTCAAGATTCGTTGGGCAAAAGTATACATAGCTTTTCATTTAATAACTTTATATAATATCTCAATTTGATATCTTAATTTGATAAGGTATATTTTCAATCCTCTAATAACTCTAACACTATTAGTCTAAATGATGATTTTTTCTCTCATTTTTATTAGTTTTTTAAAAAATTAAACTTAATATGTTAGCATTGAAAAATATTTTATCAACATTTAAAATTTGAATTACAACATTTTTTTTTGCTTATAAATCTGGCAATACTAAAGTTGGAATATTGAAAAGATATATTATTAAATTAAATTACCAAAGTAAAACTTGGTGCACGCACTACAAAAGAAAGGGTAATTTGTAAAGGTAATTTTGTAGCGGTTCTATAAACCGCTACTAAATTCTTGATTTGTAGCGGTCACAACATAACTTTTTGCGAAAACCAAGGGTCAGCGAGGTTTGCAAATTAGTAGCGATTCTAAACCGCTACAAAATTTGGCGCAAATGACCCGCCAAAATTGTAGAGGAAATTTGCAGCGGTTATTTGAAAAAAAGCACAGCAAAATACGAAGGGTCACCACTTTGTAGCGGTTTTGTTAACAGCTACAAAATAAACCGATGCAAAACTGAAAGGTCATGGAATTCCCTCCCATTTGCTGCAGTTTTTGTAGAACCGCTACTAATCTACGTTTTTTCTGAGACATTTAAAGAGTTTGCACCGGTTTAAGCAAAACCGCTGCAAATTTGTAGAGGTTTTACACAAACCGCTTCTAATTCCTCGACCTATATATTTAGCATTTCATTTTCGTAAAAACGTCACATCAAAAGAGTTTCAAAGAGCTAGAAAAGTAAAGATCAGCCTATTGTTGCCTTTAGAGAGGTATAGATCAAAATATCTTTTAATTATTTTTATTTATCTTTTTTGTAATTTTTTTCGTTTTATTTTTAATTTTTTTATATTTATATTTTTTGATTGTTTTTATATTATATTTTAATTTTTTTTCCGTTTTTAATATATTTTAATCTATTTATTTAATTTAGTTTTTTTAATTTTATTTTAATTAAGCTTTTAATTTTTATTTTGGTTTTTAATTTATTTTCTATGTTTTAATTTTTTTACATCATTTTAAGTTTTGTTTTTTATTTTATTATAGATGTCTAGCCCCAATCCTACACGTAGATCCGATAAGGAGCCTATGATTCCTTATGACGACATCCCGGACCGGAGTGGTCGTGATGAGCAGGAGTTTCCAGATGCTGGCGGTGTTGTGGCCAATCCTGACCATACATATCTCAGCGTCGAGGATTTTGAGCTGGGCGATATCTCAATCAAAGCGGCTGAGAACTTTGAGGATGAGGATATCGCCAAGGAAGAGGGATTCCCACGGCCTTCTGCTTTACGGTCCACTGACTTTGAAGTAGAAATTCAATGTGAATAGTTTAGATTTATATTTTTTATTCAAATTGATGAATTAATTTATTTTATAATATTAATGATGGAATGGAATATGCAGATCTGATAGGACGGCTGCAGAAG
The DNA here is from genome assembly GCA_006871305.1 of Vachellia collinsii. Taxonomy (NCBI): domain Eukaryota; kingdom Viridiplantae; phylum Streptophyta; class Magnoliopsida; order Fabales; family Fabaceae; genus Vachellia; species Vachellia collinsii. The sequence goes on along the minus strand of QFDD01000381.1, from coordinate 50,309 downwards.
AGAAAGCTGGCATTGAGAGATGTTTCTCAATTCGATGCTGGCCACCGGATAGTGGTGCCATGGAATAAGATGACACGGCAACCGATTGGGAAGGCCGGTCAGCTGTACTACCTCTACCTATCTGAGCAAGGAGGGAATTACGGCCAATTTGACATCAGCGCCAAAATATGGAAGAGGGTGCGGAAAAAAGATAAGGATTGGGTTTGAGAGAATAAAGTGAAGGTAAAATTTTAATATATTTCTTTAAATTAAGTTTTATTGTGAAAAACTGATTAACTTTAATCTGTTAATTTAGCAATTAACAATTAGAAAAAAAAATTTGGAAATTCATCAATTACTACAAATTAAAAGAAAAAAATGTTGGAAATGAAATATTTTAAAAAATTAAAAGAAAAATGTTGGGCCCTTAGCAGCGGTTTAGAAACCGCTGCAAAAATAAGAAATGAGATTAGCAACGATTTTGAAATGCTGCCCAAACTACTACAAATTTTCAAATGTTGACATTTGCAGCGGTTCTAAAACCACTGCAAATTTCAAATTCAGTGGCGCGCGAATTTGAAATTTGCAACGGTTTCAAAACCGCTGCAAATGTCAACGGTTGAAAATTTGCAGCGGTTTGGGTAGCAGTTCAAAACCATTGTTAAGCTCAACAGTTGACAATTTGCAGCAGTTTGGATAGCGATTTAAAACCGCTACTACATAATGACCGTTGGAAACTTTCAATATAAAGCTCATTTCAACCAGAAACTCCTACTTTCTCACTTCTCTAATTACACTTCTTATGTAAGTGTTATTGCGCCCTTTTAACTGTATGCAATGGATAAGTCATGGATCAAGCTTCCTCGTACATACCCTCAATATTTGGCCGGGTTGAACAATTTTCTAGATTTTGTTGACAGACACGGCAAGGTTAACGGTAAAATTTCTTGTCCTTGTCCTAAATGTAATTTCAAAAAGTGGCATGTTAAAGATATTGTTAGGGAGCACTTAATAGTTAAGTCGTTCTCTTAAAGTTATAAGTACTGGGTATATCATGGAATAAATGATAATGTAGTGAGAGAATCTAGTCCTGGAATCTTACAAATAGGAGTGCAAGAATATCTTAGTGAGGATCCCATCAATGATGCACTTCGTGATGCATTTGGGGTTCATGACGATGTAATCTCAGATGAAGTGCAAGGTCCAGAATCTCAGTACATGAGGAATGAGGAAGCTCTCTCACAATGTTAACGGTTTACTGCGAAACGATTTACTATGTACAATGTTAATGTGACCAAGGCTCTCTCACCCAGAATTCTGGAGTTTTTGGCACTTTTGGTACACGAAGTTATGCGAACAGCAGTGCCGTTGATATGCATATCGGTGGTGTCCCCTACTATGGGAAATTGGTTGATATAATCGACCTGAATTATTAGGGGCACTTTACCGTCACATTATTTAAGTACTCCTAGGAAAATACAACAACTTATCATGGATTCAAGTTTTTATATCATTACAGTAAACAATATATGTTATTTAATGACTACTATTTAATTTTAATTAATTATTCATTTATAATAAACCACTTTCTATAATTATAATTAATTTTTTTATAATTAAAAAATTATTCCGAGTAAAGTATTATTTTTTTTTAAATCTTTTGTAGACCTTAGTAGCTGTTTTACAAGGTTCAAAAAACCGGACTGAGTACTGAACCGGTCAAGGCAGTGGGTCAATGGTTAATAGGTCAGACCGGGGTCAGACCGGCCATATTAAAATAATGACATTTAATTGATAATATTGAAATATATTACTTTTAATAATGTTTAATTTCAAAATATTCATCTTTATCAGTTAAAATCTTTTAGTCATTGTAATTAGTAATTATTCATAATAAAAAAAACATCATTAAAATTCATTTATCAACCATAAAACGTTAAGAATCAATCATAAAAAAAATCATGTTTATAGTAAAAAAAAATAAGAAAAAGGAAGAAACACCATCTAGTTATTCCCTTTGTCACTAAATATTAATAAAAACAATAAAAAAAGAGAGAAATTGCATTAAGGTCCCATACAAGAAAATTAATATCAGAAAGGTCTCAAAGGTTGCTACTGATAACTCATTCACTTGTCAATGACGTTCTTTTACTTACTAATAAAAACCTTTTGAGACCTTTTTAATATTAATTTTTTTGCATGGGACCTTAACATAATTTTTTTTTTAAAAAAAAAGCAAATGAAGCATATAAAAAAGTTTTTAAAAAAAATATATATGTGACCCGGTCAACCCGGCTTTTTACCGAGTTAAGCCGAGTCGACCGAGTCCCCTGTTTTTTGTTAGATCGGACAGGACCATGGACCGGTCTGCCGGTTCACCGGCCGATCCGATCCGTTTTTTTTATCTTTGCTATTTTATAACCGCTACAAATATCCTCATGACAGAAATATGGCAGTATATTTTAATTTCTAGGGAATAAATTTGTAGCAGTTTTAAACTGCTGCAAAATATTTGCAAGAAATTTCAAAATTCTAATAGTTGGCGTCAAATCTATTTTCATTTCAAAATTAGTAGCGGTTATACAACGGCTACTATTTTTTTCTGCCTTTTCATTTTGCAGCAGTTTCGTTGAGCGCTACAATATTTTCTCCTTTTTTGGTAGGTAAATATTAGTAGCGGTTTTATTTCCGCTACAAATGTTGTACTGTTTGCATTTGTAGCGGTTATTAAACGCTGCAAACTAGTACCAGTTTTACTTGTGTGCTCATCGGTTCACTATAACCACTGCTAAACCTGTTGCCACGGTGATTTTTGCAGCTGTTTGGTGAACCGCTACAATTACTCCTGTGGCGGTTAAAAACTACTACAAATGCATAAAATAACCGATACAAAACACCCTTTTTTTTTGTAGTGACGTGAAGTTAAAGATTCATAGTGCAATTTTGCAAAATAGTTATCTTCTTAATAATATTTTTTTTAAGTATAGAAAGAACATTGTGAATATGGAGGTGAAAGTATCGAGAGAGAGAGAGAGAATGGGAAATTAAGAAAAGCGAAGAGAAGAGTAGAAGGAGACTTGGAAAAAGAGGACTTTGTATTATGTGTTGTAAAGTTATTATCCGTAGGTTTGATTGGGGAATTGGAAGGGAAAACGAGAGTAAGAAGACAGAATTTTTGCTACCAGATCTCACATACTTCCGCTGGTCTGCATACAGTATTTCTAGAACAACGATTTAGTCTAAAATTTGAGTTATTTATAAGATAATTAATAATCATTTTCCAATTTTGTACATGTGCAAGTAATACTCATTTTCAGTTTTGCCAATTAATGTATGTTTAATCCATATTTTTCAATAAGAATAAAAGTGAAAATATATTTCAATTTATCACATATTACATGCCCTAACCGTTACTTTTGTACTCCCTAAATTAGTTAGAGTGAATTATATTATGGATCGAAGAGAGATTAATATCCTCATTTCTATTTATAAGGCAAAGAAAGAAATTTTATTTTGGTATATTTAGCAAGGAACAAAAAACCGGACCGGATCGGCCGGTTCGAACTGGAAACCGGTGAACCGGCACATGATCCCGGTCTGGTTTGAGCGTTGGACCGGAGATGGGTTGAACCGCTGTGACTCGGTTAGCCCGCCTTTAACCCGGTCAACCCGCCCGGCTTGATGGGTTGACCGGGTTATATTTTTCATGGGAAATCGTCTAAAATGACATCGTTTTGGTAGTAAAAGAAAAAAAAAGAAAAAGTAAAATCCAAAGGCTAGCCTGATTGCCTGAAGCCTGTATCGACTTATGCACTCTCACAGTTTCGTCTCGCCGATCTGCTCGCTCGTGGCATCGCTCTGTCTTGAGCATCAGATTAGAATCTCGCCCTTGGCCTCACCTCACCTCGTTGTTGCGTCGCTCTTGCTTTGTCTTCTCTTTTGTTCTCTGTAGCTTTGCTCCTCAGCCCTGTTTCTTGTTCTCGCCGAGCCTCTTCTTCCTTTGGCAGTGCTTTCTGCACTCTCACCTTCTTCAAATAAAGAGAGAGAGAAAGAGATCTCGTGAAGACATGAATTGGTGCCGTGAGAGAGTGTACTTGAAGGGGTTGACAGCTAGGCAATTTAATGCTTCCTATCATCAATCAGGTCATGTGGTCTGGCGCTCCTTCTCTTTAAGCTAGACATTTAATGCTTCCTTTCTCTCTTTTCAATGTATCCCTCCTTCATTTTTTCTGTTTTTTTATCTTAAAATCTGTTCTCCCTTTTATTTATATAACCAATGGCCCAACTCGGGCAAAAAAAAAATAACCAATGACCCAACAACTTTCAATAAATTAGTAATATATAATAAAAATTTTAAAATAAAAAATATTAACTCAATCATATTATTCATTTACCATTAGAATATTTTGACAATGACATTGCTCTTTTTATACTTTATAGTAGTATTTTTTTCCTTTTTTTATATTGACATCATGTTCATTTCATATTTTAATATGACAGGTTTGACCCCGAGTTGACCCCGATCTGACTCATCAACTCTTGAACCACTGCATCGACCGGTTCAGTGTCCGGTCTGATTTTTTAAACCTTGATATTTAGGGAGAATTATGATGAGATCGCGTATAAGAGATTTTATGATTAAACAATCTCACAAAATCGCTTATTTGTTGTCAAGTCTCGGTAACAACTCCACGCACTGAGATGAGACTATTTAATCGTAAAATCTCACTGCATTAACAATTCCACGAGACTTAAAAATAATTATACAATTTTATGGGACTATTTAATCGTAAAATCCTTTACACAGGACCTCATCATCATATTCCCTTATATTTATAAGTCATGTTGTTAAATTTTTCATGTGAATGTACAATTTTACCCTTCATTTATTATATGTTGATTATACTTTCATGTATTATGATGAATATTTAATAGGGATAAAGTTATAAAGTTATTAAATTTTAAGACAGTGTTAATGAAGTTTGAAGTTTTTTTTAGCCTTTCTGAAACATGCCGAAAGAGTGAGCAGTAAATAGGTAAACAGTGTGGATACAGTCAATGTAGATGATTATTGGATTTTCTCCATCGGTTAGAAGGCACCATTTTTACACCGATCGTTGCCACAATAAAGTTTTTTATTTTAAAAAAAAATTATGTTTTTGAGACAAAATTTGATAAGAAGGGCGCTTCATTAGTCTCATTAGTAGCACTCACTCCTCACAAGCTATTGTTTTTCTACAACAAACGCAAACATCTCCAAATTAAATGTCCCCTTTTCATATAATAATGACGTTCACTTCCATGAGCAAGTACAACAGTTAGGAGTTCAATTTAAACGTAATTTGCTGCAATTACATTCAAATTGAACCCATTTGGGTTGTAGTAACCCATTGAAGTGATCATTGTGCAGAGGAGGGGCCTTTGGGAATATTTGGGGACTAGTACAAAATTCTTCTTATTACTAAATTGAAATTGCTCTACCAGTTTTACAAACATAATTTTTTAAAAGAAAAACGAACAATTATTAAGCAACAGAGGATAACAACTCAATATGATCAATCTATCAATTTATCCATTAGAATATGCATGCATAAGTTTGACAAATATATATATATAGTTATGGTGTAAATTTATTCCCGAAATTTTCATTCAAAATAGCAATATTGTCTTACCCCGTTAAAAGACTGATGTTGAAAGTTAAGATCTTAACATTGTTAGGACAATCTTGAACATAAAAAACATTGTTCTTGAGGGAAAATGAGAGAAAGAAAGCCAAACTGTTTTTTAGGCCAAAAGAAACCAAAATTGAAGAAACACAAAACTAAACAAAAGAACACAATCGAAGTCACGCCACGAGGCAGAGCCATGAGAAGCTACAACATAAGCAGTGGGGGATGGGGAATCATTTGTTTGTTCTGTAAATGAAACTACTCTGTTTTTTTTTTTTTTTTGTATGGGGTAGGGTGGTGGGCTCGAAGAAAGTAAAGGCGAACAGTATGTTGCTTTTAATTAGTTTGTTATAGAAAAATAAAACATTGGATTTTGAAACTCCTTAGAACAAAATGGGGGTTGATCAAAGAAATAAAAATTCTCTGTGAGATTATGAGTCATCCTGGTTAACTGGTCCGGTATAACAGTCATATCCCTAAGAATATGGTTTATACAAATTTGCCAGTTCCTAAACAATAAATATTTAGCATCCTTTATGATGTTTCTAAAGAGGTGATTGTTATCACATCCTTTGCAAGGTGAACAGTAGTTTTTCATTTAACATTCGTTGCACAAGTGGAACAGGCATTTCATTTCACTAAGCATATAGTTGTAGTTGCATTACATTTATTTCAATTAGGTGGATATATAATCATGACACGTTTACATTTAGAGTAAGACTGCATCATTTTAGAGTTGTTTACATAGCATTTACATATACATAACTAATTCATTTTGCACTCAGCTATCTTGAAAACCCCCTAAACCCAAGAACCACTCATCCAGGTAGAGCCCCCTAAATTAATGCAAGCATAGACTGTCAAACCAGATAAAGACCCAACAATACTTCCAAGAAACTTGAAGATGCTTACATAGAGGATGACATGGCTTGTTGTGATGATTGCAATGACAACTACATATGTGGAGCTTGATGTGACAAATGTGCACTTGGACGAAGATAAAGACAATATCACGTTCAAGGAGCTCAAAAGGAGGATTTAATTCTTACATTTTTTTAAAGCCCCACACAATTATATATGGATGGAGGAGTCCGATGGAGTCACTACAAAAAAATTGACTTTCAAGTAGCCGCTAAAAATATAAAAGTCGCCGCTGAAAGTTCCGTTGCTGAAGGTTTCGACGACGACAAAAATAAATCGCCCCTGAAAGTACCCTTCAGCGGCGACACAAGAGTCGCCGCAGAAGGGTATATTCAGTGGTGACTTTTATTGTCGCCGCTGAAAGTATTTTCAAAATTATTAAATAATAATAATTTCAAAATTATTAAAAAAATAATAATTTACTCTAGCGATTGTTACATCATCAATGGTCGGTGCCACGTCACCGACGACTGCCACATCATCACCATTCCTGCACACCACATGTCGCCACATATATGCCACATCATCTACACCACGTGTCACCACCTGATAAATCTGAAGTTTTGCCTCCTCTAATAATCAAACCTCCAACCCCTTGACCATATACATGAGCCTTTGCCAGTTGAGCTACAGTAACTTTACATACTTTAAACGCATATTTAAATATATAAAATTTTACTAAATAATAAATTATAGACATTTATACACACACATATTTCGGTATATATATTATTTGTATATTTATCTATATATACAATATCTAATATTATTATAAACTAAAAATAAATTGGATGATAACTTTTAATTTTATATATAGAATATCATTAATTGAGTAATATATTATTATAATGAACTAATATTGTTAGAAAATTATAGAAATATTAATTTAATAGTTTTTATTTCTTAAAAATATTATTTTTAGATAAAAAAAATTATTTTTAATAGAAAATTTTATAAATAAAATTTAAAATAAAATAAATAATTTTTAAATAATTTAAAGTTAAAAAAAAAATTCATACATTCAGAAAATATCACCGTTGAAGGTATTAAATTTAAAAAAAATTAAACAAATATTTTTTAAATAATTTAAAATTAAAAAAATTCTAACCTTCAGCGGCGACAGAAAATGTGCCGCTGAAGGTATTAAATTTTTTTAAAAAAATTAAATAATTAATTTTTAAATAATTTAAAATTAAAAAAAAATCATAACCTTCAACAGTGACAAAAAATGTCATCGCTGAGGTATTAAATTTTTAAAAAAGTTTAAATAATTAATTTTTAAATAAATTAAAATTAAAAAATAATCTTAACATTTAACGGCGACAGAAAATATCACCCCTGAAGGTATTAAATTTTAAAAAAAAATTAAATAATTTAAAATTAAAAAAAAAATCATAACCTTCAGCGGCGATAAAAAATATCGTTGTATTAAATTTTAAAAGAAATTTAAATAATTAATTTTTAAATAATTTAAAATTAAAAAAAATCTTAACCTTCAGCGACGACAGAAAATGTCGCTGCTAAAAGTATTAAATTTTAAAATAAATTTAAATAATTAATTTTTAAATAATTTAAAATTAAAAAAAAAAAAAAAGTCTTACCTTCAGCGACGATAAAAAATGTTGCCACTGAAGGGCCTTTTTAGCGGCAACAAAAAAGTCATCGCTGAAGGTCTATTTTTTTTGTAGTGAGTTAACACTCAAATTGAGGCTCAAATATATTATATATATAGAGAGACACACACACACACACAAACAATAAACTGAATCATGTACTCAAGATCCTCAACTCCTTCAAATAAATAATCCATGAACGTGTATTGTCAAAATCAAAATATGATAATGCAAATAGAGATATTATGGAAGTGGTATGAAGATGGTTATGTTTTGGTTTTGGTCAGCAAATCAATTAATTAAACATATATAATTGATGGATAATACATTATATACAAGTAATAAAGCAACACACATGGTGCTACTTGACTCATGTGCAATGCTTATTTTGTCACGAAACAAACCTACATGAAATAACGTGCTCAATTAAATGTCTTCACGTGATTTTAATCTAACTTAATTGATTTTAATCATATATATATTCCTCATCCCAAACTCATAATTTTTCTTACAAATGTATTAAATTTATAATAAATGGCTAGCTAGTTTGGTTGATCCATTATCTTGACTATTCCAACAAGATTATATGATCTTATTTTAACTTATCATATCTGATCTGTCTTAATTAGTTCGCGCGGGGTTACATCACAGCCATTAATGATCCCATATTATATTTCACTACTTCATCATCTTTCTTACGCTAAACATGTTATCGTCAATGCAAAGCTTTGTAACTGAATGGCATTAAAACTTGTTTATAAGTCAAAGATCACGGATTCGATTTTCAATACAAAACAGGTGCGGCACTTACTAGCAAATTAGCTCGCTCAACGTGCGTGTGTGTAATAACATATTCATATAGGCAATGGAATCATCTCCTTCTCAGATTCTACGAATATTCCTAAACACGACCCCTCCATTGCCTCTTTTTTTTTGGGAGGGGGCGGGGGCGCCCAAAAAAAAAGTCTGGGCGTTGAAAAGTAAAAACGTTGACTAAAGTAAGCATGAACAATGAAAGAGAAGGGGAGAGGGAAGCGGATTGAATCAATGGAAAGGGAATGATGAGCCTGCCTAACAAGTACTGTTGGGTCTATCCCAAATGTCGTTGAGCACTGTAACCCAAAACTAATGCTAAGCAGGTTCCACTTCCTTTTATTTTCTTTTTAATTTTCCAGCCTAAGAGCAAGGACGGCCCAATAAATCCGAAGAGCTGATGTCATGTCTATATCTACCATGGGAGCTTCAAATCGTGATTCAATCGAATTCAAGCCCAAATGGAAGTCTAAGAGGCCACAATATGTTTTCCAGCGAAAATAGTGAAATGAAGGCTCATTAATGATAGGATCTTTCAAGGTTGTGTATGTCATCTAGATTATTCTATTTTGACTAGCAAGTTAAGGTATTTTAGAAGGTCTTTGGATTTTCTAATTTTATGGTATTTTCACATCCATTTTTTATGCATTTTATTTGTTTAGTGTTTTATGCTCTAATAGCCTATTATAAGCTCTAAATGCTTAGGTCATCAATTAATTAGGGTTTTTAAAAAATTTTAGTTTATAAATACTCTGGCATGTACTCTATTCAAGAAGATGTATATAATGGAGTAAATAAGAACTTTATTCTTTAGAGAATTGTATTATTTTTGTGTGAGCTTTGCTTGCATCCTTGTGTGTATTAATGATTTGTGCTTACCCTTTAAAAAAATAGTTCAAGTCTCAAGCAAAGTAAATCAGCAAAAATCAAGGCGGGAGGAAGAAAAAAAGAGACATAGTGTTATGAACATTATATATATGGATGTCCATAAACTTTTGGCCTTCCATATCCTATTCATCATAACCTCTCTTATGAATGGCATTTAGGGATTTTTATTGTACATTTATGGGAATTGATGTTGGTATTCATTCCATGTAACATTTAGTTGAGTTGAAGGCCTATATATATGAAAGTCATGTAATACACATGGGATATCCATGTGAATGAGAATCTCCCCCTTTGTCTCCAATTCTCTCTTACCTCTCTTATCTACTCATCTCTCTTATATCAATTTCTTATTGTATAACACGTTATCAGCACGAAACTCTACCAAATATGTTCATGACATTTTGTTGAAACATATAGATCGCTATTGTTCCTTGCATGAAGTGATCAAAATTGGTGGTAGATGTGAACCCCGATGGACAAGTGCATTGAGGCAGTGAGTTGATGACATGCATGGATTATGGGCATGTCATATGCAGAAGAGGACTATGGTGGTACTGAACCCCAGGTGCCAAATAGATAGAGTCCAAACATGAGCACTACATATATATACATGAAAGTGATAGAAGTGCTGGAGAGGGACTCTAGATAGAATTGGCATACCATTATGCAAAGATCATGGGCATACTACTGCTGAATGTTTCCTGCAGGATCATTTGGTCCCCTCGTCCCAGGTACGTATTCTTCGGATTCATTATGCATTATTGTAGTAGTGTTAAGGTTGAAAAGAAATGGTTTTGAAGATATACAGATTAAGACTTTCAGCCATATTGTGAATATGCCAAAGGCATTAAAATTAACATTGGCATTGATAAATCTTCATCTATCGAAAAAATTTGAAGCTTATTATCTGCCAGGTGAATTGACAAGAAATCATCATGTTTAATGGCATTTGCATGTTAGCTGTGTGAAACTACCTATTTGACACAGAAATTCAGATTCAATTTGCTTTATACAGGTAGTCTAACAGGGCTTAACGTCAGGGACAGTAATTAGTGACTAGGCACTTGATTTTAAGGCTTAAAATGGATGAAAGCCATTGTTTTTTTTTTTTTTGAAAAAAAAAAAGGATTTATTGTTGCAGCTGGAAGAGACAGTTACTTTCTATTCTTATATCAAAGGAGTAAAATGATAACAGCTATTATATTGTAATCAATTTACAAAAAAAAAAAAAACAAGTTATATCACAGTTTAGGTATACTGATTGCTATTCTACTCATTAGAGGGCATTAGTTATTACTAGTTTATCAATGACGTAACCATATTGGTTAGTGAATGAAGACATTAAATTAAATTAAATTGGTTTTAGTATTTGTGTGAGGAATCAAAGCAGTATGGTTCAGAGGATTAAAATCTGGTGGTCACCATATTGTAATAGCCATTTACAACATTGTGAAAATGTTATATCGTAATGGATATATATTGATTGCTATTTTACTCGTTAGAGGCATTAGTTATTAACAGTTTATCCGTGGCCTAACCATAGTTTACTGGTTTCGGTTATTGAATGTGGTTTCATTACTTTAATATACAAACCAAACAGTAAATCCTCTCGTGCTCCTACAATGCCCATAAATATATTTTACCCCGGGGATGTGTTTTGTGACTTGGGTTTTTTTTTATGAGATTGGTTGTATGAGTTTTATAGTCCCATACTATGTGATTGGGATTATGAAATTTGAATAATTACTTTCATTGTGATCGTTATTTTATAACAAGCATATGATGATCTTGGAAATTTGGTGCAATGAAATAATTATTTCCCATCTTTAATATAAAAATGAAAAAAATAACTGTTACATTGTATTTCCGTTGGTGTATTACTATTGATGGGAGGTTTTATTGTTATTGGGTATTACTTATTAGTGAATATATAATTGGTTTTAATAATAATTTGTAACCTCTTGCCATAATTTCATCGACTTAATCTCTCCTTTATCTCATGAAGTTTTTAAAAGAATGTCTTCAACCGCTTTCACGAGTTATAGTATATTACCATTAAGCATTTGGTTAATAGCTGTCAATGCTTATTAAAATGCTGTAATACTGACGGGGGAATCAGCTTTTCTATCTTGGCCGTTCACATACTCATTATCATAATATTTTAAGATTATATAAAATGTGAAAACAGAATAAACAATGATGAAGTTATTTACAATAAATAGGCTTATGCGTAATTTACGTTTTGAATAATAGCAAAGTATGAGTCATAAGTGCCATGAGGATTAAACCGTGATATGTGTTTTTAATTCATTCAATGAGTTTTGATAGCATTAAATTGGTGAGAACAATGAATATGAAGTTGAATGTGGTGCCAACGTTTTGATAGATGAAAGTTCTATTTGAATAATAATTTGTTACCGTTGTCCATGATTGTGACTTGTGGAGTTATGGTTGACAATGTAGTCTCGTGACTGTCATGATACTCAATAATCTCCATAATTTTGATGTAAGGTAGTGTTATATTTATTGTGAGTCACTGGATAATTTTCCATGTGAAATTCTAACTTTAACATATATTGTGTGAAGACATTCAAATTTAATGGGAATGGAATGAGACTATATGGTAAGATTCTAATTTAATCAGAATCATAAGATGAGAAATGCATGAAAGTGTGGGGGTAGCTAGTAGCCTCTTACTTGTAGCGGGGTATACCTTACAATCACTTTGGCAAAATAAAAATATGGTTGTAAAATTATAAAAATTCTTAGCCTCCCTTTAAAAATATTAAGGTGCATTGTGAATTAAGTGGAGGCTACATTATTTGCTGTTAAGAGCAAGTTTTGTGAATTATCAAATTTTATGTTGCTTGAAACACGTAATCTATAGGTATGAAAATTTCATCATTTATTTAGAGATAAGTGTGTCTCAATTTTCATGATTTGTGAATATATATCTATTTTGGTAAAAATATGCATGAGTATGCATGATTATCATTTTTAATGTGAATGGCATTTTAACTATATTACTTTGTTGCTTCAAATTGGATTTGCAAGCATGGGTGAATCAAATGTGATTTTGGATGTTGTAATCTCCTCCGACCGTAGTGTCTGCTCTTTTTAAAAAAAAAAAAAAAAGGAAAAGACAAGAAAGAAAGATTGAAAAAATTTTGGAAAAAAAATGTTTTGTCATATGAATTGGGAAAAATTAAATGAGTATTTATTTAGTTTTACAAGAAAATTCATATTTTAAATGGAGTTTCACTCATACACTTCATATAAACCTTTGATCTCCAAAATGGATGTCAAGTTGAGGTGTTATATTAAGATTTTAAATCCATATGTTGTGAAAAGTGAAAAGTCGTTACAGTAAACCAGAAGTTTACTGATACAAATAGATTTATTGTTGGCATGACATGTTTGATCATCCAAATCATATATAAGATGCAACATATTTTCAAGGATTATATATTGACAATTGTTGAAGAATTAGAAGATTCTTCATGAATAGCCAACATAATTCAAAAGTTATTATGTGCTGCTTGTTCTCAACAAAATATGAATCATGAGAAGATCATTAGTTATGATTTAAAATGGATCTCTACATTTCTGGAAATATTTTTAACTCATATGGGCCCATTCAAAAGGCATGTAGACCATACAAGTATTGAATACACTTGATAGATGCATCTAAAAGATGGTTACATGTGTAATCATTATTAGCTTGCAGTCTGAAGTTTGCAAGATTGTTTAAATAAATCATGAAATTCATGAGTGTGCAATTTCCAGATTACACGATCCATAAATTATTTATAAAAGCCTCAATATATAGTTTGATCAATACTTATGAGAACAAGATTTCCACTTCATTGTTGGCATATTTGATTTGATATATTGCAGCACTTATACACATCAAGCCAACAAAATTCTCCCCGTGAAATTGGCTTTTGATCAGGAGCCAGATATTTTCCATCTTAAAAAGTTTGAATGTGCAATGTTTATTCTTATTGATCCACCACAATGCACATAGATGGAAAGTTGAAATGAATGTTAATTGGACAAGATCCTCCTCCTTGTTTATCTCTAGATGAAACAAAATTGTGTTTCTAAAAAGAACAAATGGGTTTATGAGACTTGTACTACATTATTGGTTACTTGTCATTTGACAAAGTTTTTCCACATGAGGGGGAGAAATTGAATAGCTGGAGAAGAAAACATATTGAATGCATTATTAATATCAAATGTAGATCCTCAAAAATAATAGTATGAATCAGAAGTTCATCGAATATTGTATTCATGATATATTGCAAAATATCTGTCAGATTCAATTACTGACCTAAATGAGAATTACTAATTCTCATATTCCAGCTAAAAATGCTTCAATAAATATGAATAAAAATGAGACATGCCTGAAGCATGAAAATCAATAGGTTCCAAATATAACACTTTAAATAAAAAGGAGCATATTATTAAGATGATCATATTGAGAAGGCTGGCACTCCAGAAGAGGCCAAGACATAACTAATTGCAAAAACCTCAAGAGAGGTTCAGGTACCTGAAAAGTAATATTGAGATTTTGATAAGTTATGTCGTAATGAGAAAAATGGAACCAAAAAGGATAAAGTTGTCGACAACAATTTTGATAATAATATCACGTGATCAAATGAGGATCTTCTACATAAATCTGTCATACAAAGTAGACAGAAAAGTGATTGGACATGATCAAAAGTGAAAAGAAAAGACGTAATGAAAATACAATTATGCTATTTCGATATGAGAATTATGGACTTGCAGTCCAAACACATGAAATATAAAGTTATTATATGATATGCTAACATTTATGTAAAAACAAATATTTTCACAATGGTATGATAGTTATAATGATATATAAGTTATATTATTTTGTGGTGGATGAAAAATGATTACTAGTCTGACAGAATATATGAAAAATATGCGTCTATTGAATATTATTAACGCCTATGCATATGGCTCATTGGAAAGTGAAATGTGTATCAGAATGCTAAAATGATATACAATGTCGAAGCATGTCTGAGAATATCATAGAATATATAAAATGTTACGTGGATTAAAGATTTTGAGTGTATATATATGTTTGATTGAAAAATGTATAGAATAAATCAACATATACAGAAGATATGGTAAATGGATACATTTATTCGATATATCCAGAAGATATGATCGAGAAATACATTTTAGCATATAATTTGACGACAATGGATCTGTATAGTTCAGATGGAAAACAGATCAATTATTTGAATATCATTGATAACAATCACATTTTTAATTAATGATATTGCAGTCAGAGAATGTTGTCATCAGGGGGAGTAAAAGTAATGATATTAGGAGGAGTAAAGATTATGCTGTACTCTTTTTTCCTTAACCAAGGTTTTGTCCCACTGGGTTTTCCTGGTAAGGTTTTTAACGAGGTAGCTTCAATATATATTGTGTACTCTTTTTCCTTCACTAGGTTTTTATCCCACTGGGTTTTTCCTAGTAAGGTTTTAACGAGGCACAGTATATGTTCATGGACATCCAAGGGGGAGTGTTATGAACATTATATATATGGATGTCCATAAACTTTTGGCCTTCCATATCCTATTCATCATAACCTTTCTTATGAATGGCATTTAGGGATTTTTATTGTACACTTATGGGAATTGATGTTGGTATTCATTCCATGTAATATTTAGTTGAGTTGAAGGCCTATATATATGAAAGTCATGTAATACATATGTGATATCCATGTGAATGAGAATCTCCCCCTTTGTCTCCAATTCTCTCTTACCTCTCTTATCTACTCATCTCTCTTATATCAATCTCTTATTGTATAACACATAGCAATATGAACTTCTAGACTAGAATACTAGTGAAATAAAACGATAAAAACTTAATCATCAGATGGCTGCAAATAACTAAAAATTGGTTTGAAATAATTATAAAAACAACACAAAAAAGCTTTAAATAAGTCGACCAAATAACATGTAATAATTCTATACATAAAACTAGGAACTAAGGGACTAAATGTTAGACGATCAGTAAGACTAAAAGATATTGAAAGATTTTTAAGAAGAAAAAACTTGCATATAACAAAGAGCTCTAGGTCCAGTGCATTTATCATTATGACCCATTTAGGAAACTCAATATTATGGGCTGGTGCTGAACTTTTCCATTTGATAGGAATTAAAATTCCACTATAGGATTTCTTTTATATATATATATGTGTACATTATTTTTGGTCATTGATATAAAAGTTAGGTAATTTTTTAGAGAAATTATTCAAGTTAATTAATTGATAAAGTTATTATTTTTTTAAACTATTTTTCATTACTTATAAAATGATATATATATTCTAACGATACACATAAATATTTTAGAATATATGTTATGATTAATCTAAAAAAAAAAGTAACTAGCTTTTGTATTAAGAACAATAAGTAATACATATTTTTTGCTAAAGCATAGTATGCTTTTAATGGAGGCAATTATATTCTAAGTACTATTAGACACTAAATGTTAACATATCTTTCAGTGAAAATTTAAACTTTAATTCATTATGTTGTAAAAGACTAGTCACTTTTATTCAACCCGACTCTCGTTGGTTCTTTTAAATTTTCAAGTTTAGAGGGCTTTAATTATTTTACAGGTCCGATTTCCCTACTAAACATTAATTAATACTTAATAGAGAGTTAATTAGATCTGATTCATCCATGTAAAAAATGTTACAAATATTCATATATGAAGTCCCTTTTAAAACAGATGTGAGAAGTAGGGCTTTCATAATATAAAAAAAAAGAAAAAAAAAGAAAAAGAAAAAGACAAGCAAACAAACAAGAAGAATAAGTAGGGCTTTCACGTGGTTAACGACATTTTCTGTAACTGCAATCCTTTCACAAAACCGACAGAATCTGGACATTAACTTTAATTGCCTCCTAAAACAAGTCCGTCAAGGGCAATCAATGCACAAAGCAAGTCTAAGAGCTTATTTGGGAAGTAAAAAAACCTTGGTTTAAAAAATAATTTCATACAATCTGAAGTAAGTATGTGAGAGAGTTTTGTCTTGACTTATGTAAAATTAATTTTCAGAATTGATTAACAAACATGCTCTTAGTCGCAGCCATTACGTTGGTGTGTATTTCCCTTTTTTTTTTTTAATATTTTACTGAAAATCATTTTTTTTACAGAAAACTTATAGCTTGTTTGGATTAGTTTTTAAAAAGTGATTATACGCAATCCGAGGTAAGTATGTAAGAGAAGTTTTATCTCGATTTATATTAAAGTGATTCTAAAAATGATTTTGGCCATTTGACAAACAACCTTTTCAAATGGTCAAAATTCTCTGCTCATCAATTGTCTCCCTCCTCACCCCTGCAAGCAACATATCCGTGGCCCCCGTCTGTTCCTGTTACTATTTGTAGTTCTATCTGCAAATGAAGTTAGGGCTCAAATAAATGATACCTTCTTTTTTTACCAGCCAAAAAAAAAAAAAAAAAGACTCCTGCTCCATCGGTCTCATCGTCTGGTCCTTTTTCCTTCGGCTTTTATCAACATGATAATGGCTTTACCGTTGGAATATGGTTAATGGGTGCTCCTAATTAAAACTGGAAGAACAATTGTTTGGACATCTATCTTGAGTGATCTATCTGTTTTCTCAGATTCACAAAGTTAATCTCTATGAAAAAAATTAACTAGCTTTTATATTAAAAATCATAATTCATATTTTTTTTTGTTAAAGCACGAGCATCTTCTAAATGGAGTCAATTTTGTTCAAGGCATTATGAGATACCAAATGTTAATACATCTCTTATTGAAAATTTGAATATTAATTTATCACGGTGTGTAAACAACTCGTCCCTTTCGTTCAATCTAACTTCAGTTGGTTATTTTAAATTTTTAATTTCAATTCATATTGTTCAAAATCCATGAGACCAACTGGGCTGGCCCAAAAAATAGTCCAAATTATCATCCCAAATATTCTATTTGGAATATTTGGGCCAATAGTGGAGAGGGATAATCAATAACAATTGAGTTTAATGAAAATGATTAATTTTTCATGACGTGGTAAATTAATATTAAAATTTATGTTAGGAGAGGCGATCACATTTAATAATCAATAATACCTCGAATATGATTGTTTTATGTAGAAGAATACCTTAATTTAGAAGAAAAAAGTAGAAAAGGGGAGGGATATTAATATATTACCTTATTTGGTGGTTTGATTAATCAGAACCAAGGATCAAAAAATCAGACCGAACTGGCCGGTGAACCGACGGACAGATCCATGGTCCGGTCCGATCTAACAAAAATCGAGGATCGGGTTGACCCGGATCAACCCGGCTTCAACCTGGTCAACCTGGTAAAAAATCGGGTTGACCAAGTCACATATATATATTCTTTTAAAAAAAAAATTTATATGCTTCATTTTCTTTTTTTTAAAAAAAAATTATGTTAAGGTCCCACGCAAAAAAATTAATATTAAAAAGGTCTCAAAAGGTTTTTATTAGTAAGTAAAAGAGTATAATTGACAAGTGAATGAGTTATCAGTAGCAACCTTTGAGACCTTTCTGATATTAATTTTCTTGTGTGGGACCTTAATGCAATTTCTCTCTTTTTTTTATTGTTTTTATTAATATTTAGTGACAAAAGGAATAACTAAATGGAGTTTCTTCATTTCCTTTTTTTTTTACTACAAACATGATTTTTTGTATGATTGATTCTTAACGTTTTATGGTTGATGAATAAATTTTAATGATATTTTTTTATTATGAATGATTACTAATTACAATAACTAAAAGATTTTAACTGATAAAGATGAATATTTTGAAATTAAACATTATTAAAAGTATTATATTTTAATATTATCAATTAAATATCATTATTTTAATATGGCCGGTCTGACCCCGATTTTACCCTGATCTGACCCATTAACCCTTGACCCACTGCCTCGACCGATTCAGTACCCGGTCCGATTTTTTGAACCTTGATCAAAACAAAGGGAATTAAGGGATGAAAGAAAATTTAATATATTTGCACTAAGTGCGTTTGAAAAGAGGAACTAGCGATACTAGTTTACAGAGTAATATTTTTGTTTTAATATAAGCTAAGGACATTTAAGTTAGAATAGGATAAAAAAAACTAAAAAAGTATCCCTTGGTTCATAATTTTATTACATGTTATTTAGTCGATTTATTTAAAGATTTATGTGTTGTTCATTTGCTTATTATTTTCAACTAACTTTTAATTTTTTGTACCAATCTGATTAAGTTTTTTATGCTTTATTTGGTTAGTACATATTATTAGTCTCTAATATATATCTTAATTTGTTTCTCAATTATGGGACCAAAGGTAATCAATTTTATTGATTTATTGTATCTCTGATATCAGTTCTATTCTATTCGAACTATTCCTTGCACATCAGATTTGGTATACAAACAGTGATTACTTCTTTTTGAAGGAAATGCAAAATTCTATTGGATTAGTAGCAAAAGCACCTATAAGTTTTTACTAAAAGCACATCAAGCACCATATATTTTTCAGAGGTAAAAAAAATTCCTATAAACTTTTAAAATGGGAATAAAAAATTTTAGAACCAATAAATATAAACTAATGTTACACATGCATACGCAAAAAAACGTTGACCAATCACAAAAAGTAATGGTACAGTTTAATGTTATATTTAACATTCTTGTCATGTTTGCTCCCATTTTTTATATTTATGGATACTTTTGTATTTCTGAAAAGCATAAGCTGCTAGAACTAGAAGCACTTGAAATAAGAAGTCATGCCTGGTTTTACAACTCAATGTATTTTTATATTTTTAAAAAAGTTGAGACAAAGACAATACTGTATATTCAAACTTTGGGACGCAAGTCCTTTTAAGTCTTTTGTCCACTCCAACGTAAGCCAAAGACATTCATTGTACCAAAATGGGAGAACGTGAAGCAATCAATTCCAAAGATAAATGTGTGGACCACTTTGTGTTCATATTCTTAAATAATACACAAACTTTGGGTCATTAGTCAGGCAACAGGTCAACGTGAAGTTGATGGTTGGAATGAAAGCATGTGCTCCAATTCTTCTTCTTCTTCTTTACTCTCGCTTTATAAATTGCCGTCTTATACCCGCGCTAGTCTATTTTGTTTTCTTTAAGCATAGTTGCATTGGACTTTAATTATTGTACGAATCCGGTTTTTCTACTAAGCAATAATTAATGCTCAGTAAAAAGTTGATCAGATTTGAGCTTTATGTGAGAGACATTACAAGTGTTCAGATACGATGTCCTTTTGAAAATGGAAGTGAAAGTGGGACTTCTCACATTTGTTGTAAGGGAAAACTAACGTGAGAAGTAGAGCTTTCACTTATGTTAATTAACCTATTTGAATTAGTGATAAAAATTACTTTTTCAACATGATTTATAATCTATACGATAAGTATGTGAGATAAGTTTTATTTTAACTTATATGAACTTGTTTTTTTCTAAAGTTATGGCAAACAAGGCAATGACATTTTCTTTAACTCTATTCTAATTGTAAGTATAATCCTTATACCACTAAATGGTACTGTATCTAGCTTGACATTAATTTTAATTGCCTCCTAACAAGTTCGTTAAGGGTAATCAATGCATGAAGCAAGTCTAAGTTTTCACTCGTAACCATTACGTTGCCATGCATTTCCCATTTTTTAATATTTTACATAAAATCATTTTTTCCACGGAAAACTTAAGGTCCTATTTTTTAATCCAAAAAATAACTTAATATCCTTTGTTTCTTCTGACTTCTCTGCTCATCAATTTTGTCTCCCTCCTCCCCACATCAAGCACCATACCATATCCATGCCCCTAGTAACTCTGTTCTCGTTACTATTTATCTGCAAACGAAGTTTAGGCTCAAAAAAATGTTTCCAACATCATAATTTTGGGTTCTTCCCTCTGCCCCAAAAACGAATTATACTTCATGGATCTCATCGTCTGGTCTTTTTTCCTTCAGCTTTTATCAGCAAGATAAAGGCTTTGCCGTTGGAATATGGCTAATGGGTGAACCTGAAACTGAAAGAATAATCGTTTGGACATCTAACTTCAGTGATCCCTCTGTTTCCTCTGATTCAGTCATCGAATTAACCAAAGAAGGTCAACTAGTGGTTAGAAACGAGAAACACAAGGAAGTGGTCATTGCTAATGCATGAGCTTGCCGATTCAACCTCCATGCTTGATTCTGGGAATTTCGTTATTTATAGCAAGAACCATGATGTCATCTGGCAGAGGTTTGATTACCCCACGGACACCATTTTAGGAGGTCAGAATTTATCTGACGGACAAAATCTTACATCTAAAAATGGACATTTTATTCTCAACATGAAGGATGGTGATTTTGCTGCCAACCCCGTGAATAATGAAAGAGAAAGTGATCGTTATTGGGAGCCAAAGACATCACAAACTTTCTTAGAGATGCTTACTCTTAGTCCTGCAGGCTCTCTTCGCCTAATCGATTATTTATTACCACTGAGGTTCTAGCCAATAGTTTATAATCTTTCATACATTTTAATTTTTCATGAATTACATCTCTAGTGAGTACTTGCAAAATTTATTATTAAATTTGAATTAGGGGATTTAGCAAGAGAATACAGGAGAATATTTATGATAAACTTACTGTGGTTGTTTATTCCTTTTATCATTGTTAATTATCACTATTATATAAAATATATTTGATTTAGTATCTTAACATAATACTATCATGGGAAAATCTCATAAAAAGACCTTTAAAATTGTAAAATGATAAATTAGGGTTTCGAATTTCCATTATTCCAGATTAGGACGCTGGACCAAATAGGGATTTCAAAATGTTAGTGAAAATACCAAATTGCCCATGAATATTGAGGAAGAATATCATCGAGTACGTTGATGGTTTACATATTGACAATGACCATACTCCCCATTACAGCAATACTTCGACTTCTCTAATGCCCCCATGCACTGTTACACACGTCACCACCCTCCACCCTCAGCTTTGACGGACACCCATGGTTCAGATCGGCCACGCAGCCTGTGCTTGGGCAGGATCTTGAGCAGCCACCTACTTCAACAATCGTCGACATATTGAAGCTGTTGATGAGGCTGACGTTGTCGTAGTCTTGGGAGTCGAATAAGCAGAGGGTGAACTCAACCAAGGTGGTTGGAGTCGTGGCGCAGGCGCCGTTGCACTAGATTTGGCTAGAGCCATAGTCTTCAGTGGCATAAGTTATGTGGCCTGACTCATCGAGTTCACAGTCAGTTCATGCTCAGAATCTTCCGAACCAACCCACAGGGGCCTGGAAGATTTAAGAGCCCCCTCTTGGCAGCTTGAATCCCATAGTCTAGTTTTTATAGAATTCCTACCCAGACCATATAATCATACTTATTCACAAACAAAAATGAAGCTCCTGAAGTTCCTGAGTGAATATTGTATAACAAAGCAAGGAAAGTCAGTTTCATTAACTTTTCTCTTTAAGTAAGACACCCATATTTCTCCAGTTACAAATGAAATACAACTTTGAAAATGAGGAGGAGGAAGAAACAGAAGAGCAAATGAGGAGGATGCGGAAAGTAAGATAACAGAGCTATTGTTGCTTCCCTCGGATGTTGCAACTGCATGTGTTAAAAGAATTGATATGATTGCAATTAAAATTGAATTGGGCAGAGAGTTGAATTGCTAAAGTAGAAGGTTCTGTACCTGCCTCCTGTTGCTCGCTTAGATGGAGAACTTAGTAGATAAAAAAGCAGAGGTTGAGATTGTGGAGACAGCACATGAGTATAGAATTGACAAATTCAATATAGTAAATCAAATTCTGATATATCAACGTTAACAATAATATATTAGGTATTGACAAAATCAGTATAAGGAATGACAACAAACCAGACAGACTAACCATACTATTCATTCGAATGAATCACTTGTATCATTCGAATAAAGAACCTATCTTCAACTCATTCGAATAATCTCTCGAGATAACACTCAACGTTAATAACTATGCATTAGGTATTGATAAATTGAGCATAGGAAATGACGACAAACCAAATAGGATGTATCAGAAAAAACCTAAGATGATAAAAATAAATTGAAACAGGATGTACTCTTTAACCTAACTTGAGTAGCTAAAAAAATTGTTCATTCAAATGTCCACAATCACATTTTAAAGACATTTCATTTTTTGTGGTATGGTTGACTACCCTCAAGTCTTCCCCTCTCTGCGGTTTTCATGTTCCTTCCGATGAGAGGATGTACTCTTTAACCTAACTTTGATTTCATGGTACTAGCACAACAATGAGAGAGAGTGAGAGTGAGAGTGAGAGGAGGAAGAAGACAGAGAGAGCCAATAATGATGGACAAAGAGAGCAAAAAGTTTCTCATATATATATAGAGTGAGAGGAGGAGGAAGACAGGGACACACTGGTTTTTTATGTTGAAAATGAACTTCATTCGAATGAAAAAAATAATTCATTCAGATGAATAGTATAAAAAATAATGTAATACTATCCGATGAATATTTCATTCTAATGAACAAAAAACGGTTCATTCGAGTGAATAGTGGAAAATGCAATTTGATATCATCTGACCTCATTTGAATGTGTTGAAAATGGATTTTTCATTCGAATGAAAAGTGAAAAATGTAACTTGATATTGAGCTCATTCATTGAAGATGGATTTTTCAATTGAAAGAAAAAAATTCATTCTAATGAATAGTGAAAAAATGCTCTTATAATGTGTTGAAGATGATTTTTCATTCGAATGAAAAAATTGTTCATTCGAATGAAAAGTAAAAAATATAACGTGATATCTTCTGATTTCATTTAAATGTATTGAAAATGGATTTTTCATTCGGAAGAGAAAATTGTTCATTCAAATAAAAAGTAAAAAATATAACGTGATATCTTCTGATTTCATACGAATTTATTGAAAATGGATTTTTCATTTAGATGAGAAAATTGTTCATTCGAATGAAAAGTAAAAAATATAATGTGATATCTTCTGATTTCATTCGAATGTATTGAAAATTGATTTTTCATTTGGATGAGAAAATTGTTCATTCAAATGAAAAGTGAAAAATATAACGTGATATCTTCTGATTTCATTCGAATGTATTGAAAATGGATTTTTCATTCGGATGAGAAAATTGTTCATTCGAATGAAAAGTAAAAAATATAACATGAAATCTTCTAATTTCATTCGAATGTATTGAAAATAGATTTTTCATTCGCATGAAAAAAATTTCATCCGAATGATGTATAGATATTCTTCTCCTTTCATATACCATTTTTTATTCAAATGACTTCACAATACATACAAGTTGACCTATTACCACGATCCACCACGACATACTCAAAACCAAAGACTCTCCTAACAATCCAAGCCCCATTTTTAATACCACCACCTAGCTCAACACCAGATGAACCACCATTGTCACCGTCGATATATAGGCACTTGAGGCCACCACGCTCTGTGCTTGCAGAAAGTTCTGGATTGGGAAGTTGCCAGCATAGGCAAAGATTGAAGGGATGAGGCCGAACACAAGCAGAGAGGCCGCAGTCGCTATTCTCAGAGGTTCTTCCAAAAACAACAAAATAGGTGTTCATCAAACAAATATAGCCATTGTTCCAAATCATCATGTTAAAAATTGTTCATTCGAATGAACAATTTTTAACATGATGATTTGGAACAATGGCTATATTTGTTTAGCTACTCAAGTCAGGTTAAAGAGTACATCTTGTTTCAATTTATTTTTATCATCTTAGGCTTTTTCTGATACACCCTATCTGGTTTGTTGTCATTTCCTATGCTGAATTTGTCAATACCTAATGCATAGTTGTTAACGTTGAGTGTTATCTCGAGAGATTATTCGAATGACTTGAAGATAGGTTCTTCATTCGAATGATACAAGTGATTCATTCGAATGAATAGTTTGGTTAGTTTGTCTGGTTTGTTGTCATTCCTTATACTGATTTTGTCAATACCTAATATATTTTTGTTAACATTGGTATATCAGAATTTGATTTACTATATTGAATTTATCAAATCTATACTCATGTGCTATCTCCACAATCTCAACCTCTGCTTTTTTATCTACCAAGTTCTCCATCTAAGGGAGCAACAGGAGGTAGGCACAAGACCTTCTACTTTAGCAATTCAACTCTCTGCCCAATTCAATTTTAATTGCAATCATATCAATTCTTTTCACACATGCAGCTGCAACATCCGAGGGAAGCAACAATGGCTCTGTTATCTTACTTTCCGCATCCTCCTCATTTTCTCTTTTGTTTCTTCCTCCTCCTCATTTTCAAAGTTGTATTTCATTTGTAACTAGGGAAATATGGGTGTCTCATTTAAAGAGAAACGTTAATGAAACTGAATTTCCTTGCTCTGTTTTACAATATTTACTCAGGAACTTCGGGAGCTACATTTACATTTGTTAATGAGCATGATTATATGGTCTGGGTAGGAATTCTATAAAAACTAGACATCGGTAATATCGGATTCAAGCTGCCAAGTGGGGGCTCTTAAAGCTTCCAAGCCCCTGTGGGTTTGTCCGAAAGATTCTGGGCGTGAACTGACTGTGAACTCGATGAGTCAGGCCATATAACTTATGCCACCATAAACTATGACTCTAGCCAAATCTAGTGCAACGGTGCCTGCGCCACGACTCCAGCCACCCTGGCTGAGTTCACCTTCTGCTCATCCGACTCCCAAGACTACGACAACGTCAGCCTCGTCAACGGCTTCAATATGCCGACAATTGTGGAAGTAGGTGGCGGCTCGAGATCCTGCCCAGCACAGGCTGCGTGGCCGATTAGAATCGTGGGTATCCGTCAAAGTTGAGGATGGAAGGTGGTGACGTGTGTAACATTGCATGGGGGCGTTTGAGAAGTCGAAGTATTGCTGTAACAGGGAGTATGGTCATTGTTGACATGTAAACCATCAATGTACTCGATGATATTCTTCCTTAATATTCATGGGCAATTTGGTCTTTTCACTAATATTTTAAAATCCCTATTTGGTCCAGCGTCCTGATCTGAGATAATGGAAATTCGAAACCCTAATTTGTCCTTTTACAATTTTAAAGATCTTTTTATTAGATTTTCCCTACTATCATCGTATTATTATTGATATTATTTATTATTTTTAATAATTTACTATTTATAGTGTTGTTCTTGATTTTTTATTTACATTGAATATTTATTTTTCTCTTTTTTATTATATTTAATAATATATTATTAGATATTGTTTAATATATTAATATTATTTTATTAATTTAATCAAATTATTTAATTTTTATATTTATTTATCTAATAATTTATCTTATTGATTAATAAATACTAATTAAGGAAAATATGATCATGGTTTTCCTACTTAGTCTACCTCAATTTCATCCTACCAAATATAATTTTTTTTCATCAAACCATTTTTCCATGTTAATGCGCACCAAATATGTTTGAAAATATTCCATTCCCTTCCTTTCCATCAAAATAGATTATTTGTACCAAATGTGCCCATAGGTGACTAACAACATATGAACCAATGCTATTCCAATTTCACCCTTAGCCGTGCCAAAGGGGTCCTTTTAGTCATTTTCTTCCATGAAAGACAAATCTTGTTATAATAGGGAGATGACAGATTGGCAACTTCTCAATACTTTCAGGGAAGACTGGCAACTTGTCGACATGCGTTTAGTGGGAAGACTTGGAAAACTATGAAGTTATGGCCAAGCATTGTATCAATCCTTTTTGTTTCATTGGAGATCATCTTCAATTCTGAGATTGTTGTGTTCTGCCTATGGCCACCACCACCGCAACAAGCATCTACTTCCTGCTATTGGTATCTTCTCTATGTGGAAGATTTGGAACATTACACGCAAAGCAAATCATAGCGCTTGGTGCTTCCCTATCTCCCATGATTCCTCCCATTTCATGGTCTTCACCTTCAAATCGATTTTCATTCGGCTTTTATCAGCAAGGAAATGGCTTCAAAGTTGGAATTTGGCTCTCTGGGGAAAAAAACACAGTCGTTTGGACTGCACATCGTGATGATCCTCCTGTATCCTCAAATGCAAAGCTTGTTCTAACCATGAGAGGTGAGCTTCTTCTACAAATAGGTCCAGGGCAAAAGGTTATTGCTTATAGTAACAATGGACCTGTTTCCTCTGCTTCCATGTTTGATACTGGAAACTTTGTTCTACACAACAAGAATTCCGACATTCTTTGGCAGAGTTTCGATCAACCAACTGATACCATGTTAGGGGGTCAAATTCTACATGGTGGGAGTCAATTAGTGTCTAGTTCATCAGACACCAACCAATCTTCTGGAATGTTTGAACTATCGATGCAGCTTAACGGAAACCTTGTCCTGTATCCACGATATACTGGTTACACACCTTGGGATGCTTATTGGGCCTCTAGTGATGGTTATAGCACTAGTTTCAAATATGAGCTTGTCCTCAACAGCACCGATACTTCTCAGCCTCTATGCATTGTAAACGCCAGTAGTTCCAGCAATGACACACTTTGGAGTATGTATGCTATCGAGTTCGAAGAAAGAAAGAACAATATTTATCGTGCAACTATTGATTTTGATGGGGTTTTACGACTCTATGCTCATTTTGACGAGGAACCAAATGGGACACCGCAAGTGAAGTTGTTGTGGTCGCCACCAAATTTGTACAATATTTGTAATTTATTGAAGACTTTTTGTGGGTTCAACAGCTATTGTACCCCAAATGACAACAAGCCTTCTTGTAATTGTCTTCCAGGAACTGATTTTATAAACCCAAATCAACAGAATCTTGGGTGCAAAAGGAACTTCTCAGAATCTGGATGCAAAGGTGGTGGTGATCAAGATGATGCAAATTCTTATTACATTTCCAGCATGACTAGTGTGAGCATGGGTGATCTTCCTTATACAGAGGAACCCATTGCGGAGGAGGAATGCCCATCTTCTTGTTTGCGAGATTGTTACTGTGGAGCTGCCTATTATGCAAATAATAGGTGCAACAAGCACATGCTTCCATTAAGATATGTTAAAATAGAAGCCGAAGGGTCCTCCTCTTCCTACACAATATACTTCAAGGTGGGAATTCAAAGCCTCCAAAGCAACAGCAATGATAAACCTAACCAACCACCTCCAATCAAGATTACTATTAAGAAAACAATTGTGCAGATCATCGTCGTTGTCTTGGGTTTTACCATTCTTTTGTGTTCAGCTGCCGCAATCTCTAGCCAATTTATATACAAGATTGGAGTTTTAAGTTATAAGAGGTTGTTGGAGATGGGAGATTTGGGCTTGAACGAAGGGATTACTCTGAGGGTATTTTCATACAACGAGCTGAAAAGAGCAACACATGGTTTCAAACAAGAGGTGGGTAAGGGTTCCTTCGGATCGGTTTACAAAGGAACCTTACACAAAGGAAGAAAACTTATTGCAGTAAAAAGGCTACACAGGTTAATGGAAGAAGGAGAGAGAGAGTTCCGAGCTGAAATGCAAGCCATTGGGAAAACCCACCACAGAAACTTAGTTCGCTTGCTGGGTTATTGTGCTGAGGGATCCAAAAGGCTTCTGGTTTATGAGTTCATGAGCAATGGCTCCCTTGAGAAGCTTATATTTGGTGACAGTAGTGTCCGTCCAGATTGGGATCAAAGACGAAGAATAGCACTGGATATCGCCAAAGGATTATTGTATCTGCATGAAGAATGTGGGGCCCCCATCATTCACTGTGACATAAAGCCTCAAAACATACTGATGGATGAGTTTTTCACAGCTAAAATATCGGACTTTGGGTTAGCAAAACTTCTAATGCCAGATCAGACAAGAACCTTCACTCAAGTTAGAGGGACAAGAGGTTATTTGGCTCCAGAATGGAACAAGAACACTCCAATAACAGTGAAAGCAGATGTTTATAGCTATGGAATTATGCTCTTGGAGATTGTATTTTGCAGAAGAAACATGGTAGTTAACATGTTGCATCCAGACCAAATTGTTCTGTCCAATTGGGTGTACAAGTGTTTTGTTCGCAGAGAGCTAAATAAGCTCGTTCTTGGAGAAGTGGTGGATAAAACTTTGCTTGACAATATGGTGAAAGTGGGGTTATGGTGTATCCAAGATGAACCTTTTCTTCGGTCATCCATGAAGAGTGTGGTGTTGATGCTTGAAGGAGTTATGGAGGTGGCTATTCCTCCATGTCCATCTCCTGATTCTATGTGACAGGGTTGATCACTTCGCAAGCACGAACACAATGATAATGTTGCAATTCGCATGTGGTTTGATTTGCTTTGTTTTGTTTCTGTGTAATTTTAAGTTTGCGTCTATCTTTGGCTTGAATTAAAATAATGTATGATTGATTATGGTGTATGTTTGTTCCTTATCAATATCAGATTGTTATTATATACACTAAATTAGTTTCTAATACTAGAATCTACATGTATATAATTCAATACTATTGATATTTAACTTATTGAAAAAATAAATATAATTACCCCTTCAATTTTTCTTTTCAAATCGAGATTATCATAAATTATTAACATATATTCAAATAAATAATTTCCTATTCAAATAATTTGGAACTTGGATTTTGCTTTTTATCGCGGTGAAATCTCGTCTATTCCAAAGAGAAAAGAACAGCAATTTGATGTTCATAACTCCCTGAATCAATCCAAACATTCCAATAGACCAAGTGTAATCTAGTGTAACCTCAAATTAGAACTAGAATAGATCAAGCCTTGAATACCCATACCAGAGCAAGTACCACAAGCTCTCAGTACTATAATTGAAAGAATATAGCCACATGCCTTCAGTACTACAAGCTTTTACTTGTTGCCCTGTCATCCCCAAGGGACCATTATTTTGATGCTTTAAATTTTCTGAATGAATCCAGAACTGAATGGTTACGCAGTATTGTGGTTATCTCTTCTATGGAAAAGTTGCCAGCAAAGTTGTCCGATTGACTCAACGACTTTGTGTCCTTGAGTTTAAGACAGAAGTGACCTATTTTTCACAAAGGATTAATTGACCCAAGTCATTCACTAACCCGCAATTTACGTATCTTTTGAATTATAGAGTAAAAATTCCTAAAATCTATTCATTACCAAAATTGTTAATATATTGTTTGGTCATCATAATTTATCTTCATTCTAGTTTTGGTCTAGTTTCAAATAATAGGTTTGTATCCTTCAAAATGTAAAATGGTTCATATTCTTATTAAATTACAAGGACTAGTGTTCTAGACTAAAATAAATTGAGGAACTAAAGACCTACAATTTGAAACTACAAAGACGGAAAATAAAATGAGCATAAAATATAAAGATAAAAATTGTATCCAAATTTTTGTTTATTTCTTTTGAAATTTTGAATTTCCATGTTATATAATCCTAGCTCCGGCCAATTAGCTTGCATCCTGCTCGCGGAGGCCAAAGGTCCTGGTTGGCTGAGGCCAATTCTTCTGTTTTTTTTTTGTTTTTGCTAAGGCCAACCCTTGATTATCTCTTTTCTTGTTTCATACATGTTTTTCATTCTCTCATGATTAAAATGAAACTTTGTGTAATGTTAAAGACAAAAATTGCACTTTTGTAATACGCATAATAATTTTTTGAATCATCGATGGAACACTGTGAAGTTGGAAGGTGAAAAGGCAGAAAGAGAATGAAAAAAAGAGATTATGATGGATTCTCAATTATTTTGTTCTTGTCTACTATTCTTGTTCAAGTATTAAAAACTACTGCCATATCATACTGGCGGGTCAAGATGGACCAGATTCTAGACTAAGATCAACCACTTGATCTAGTATGATATGGCCCGAGTGAATCCTTTTTTTTTTTTAATAATTTGTAACTTAGATGTTGTTTTTTATTATTGCTGAATGTTGTTGGAGATTCTGTTGGTGGAAATGGTTCTTTGAAAAGTACAAAAAGAATACATAAAGAAGAAAGTTGTACATGTGTGTAGCACTTTCTTTTGGGCTTTATTCACACCCATCTATTCCTATATATAATACAGGGTACAAGTTGGGTTAATCAGCAAATTTCCTGCAGAATATAATAGATTATTGAATATAGATTATAATCTTAATACTTAATCTAATATAACAAATGTTTTTACAAAATGATAATTTGGTTTTGTCTATCTGTGCACTCAAAGAGAAAGATAATGAGTTTGATCTTGTTGTGTGTAAAAATTGTGTATCCAAATGAAGAGAATGAGAGGGTATTTATAGTGCATAGAAAGATGTCATGAAGTGATACATTTGGAAGCGATACTCCTTCAATTAAAAGTCACAACTATACAACTTCAATAAAATTCATAATCATAGTGATTTTTCATAAAGAGTTACATCTTTATAATATGTAATGATATATAATTTTAGAATTATAACTCTCTACACGACTCTTTAAATAAACTTGTTATTTTCTAAAGACATAACTTTTAAAAAATCACATCTCTTCATTTTAAAAATATTCTAATAGATTCTTATAAATTTATAATCAAGTTTTAATCTTTTTGACTGAGTTATATGTGTGTGTGTGTGTGTGTGATTGAGGTTTTTTTCGTTGTTTTAATTGTGTTTATATGTTGAAATCTCTCCTGTCCCAAAGAGAAAAGAACAGCAAATTGATGCCCTTGACTACCTGAATCAATCCAAACATTCCAATAGACCAAGTTTAATTGAAAGAACATAGACACACTCACACGGCCCCAACGTAAACGTCAAAAAGATTGGACCACATGCCCTCGGTACTGTAAGCTTTTACGTGTGCATGGCCCTGTCATCCCCAAGGGACCATTATTTTGATGCTTTAAATTTTCTAAACCAATTGAGAATTGAATGGTCAAGCAATATTGCGTTAGCTTTAGCTCTTCTTGCGAGCAAAGTTGACCGATTGACTCAATGACTTTGCGTACTTGAGGACAGAATTGATCTATTTCTCACACATGATTTACCCAATCAATTCACTGACCTGCAAAATACGTATCTTTTGAATTATAGAATAAAAATTCCTAAAAGTTAATATAATGTTTGGTCATTATAGCTTATCTTCATTTTAGTTTTGGTTTAGTCTCAAATAATAGGTTTTGGCCTTTCAAAACGTGAAATGGTTCATATTCTTATTAAATTATAGGGATTAGTGTTCTAGTCTAAAAAAAATTGAGGAACTAATAAAGACCAACAATTTGAAACTATAGAAACAAAAAATAAAATGACCATAAAATATAAAGATAAAAAATTGTATCAACTCATGCCAAATTTTTGTTTATTTCTTTTCAAATTTTGAATTGCCGTGCTATATACTCCGGCAAATTAGTTTGCATCCTGCTGACGGAGGCCAAAGGTTTTGGTTGGCTGAGGCCAATTCTTCTGGTTTTTTTCCCCGCTAAGGCCATCATGTTTTTCATTCTCTCATGATTAAAATGAAACTTTGTGTAATGTTAAAGATAAAAGGTGCATTTTTGTTATATGCATAATAATTTTTTGAATCACAGATAGAACATTGTGAAGTTGGAAGGTGAAAAGGCAGAGAGAGAGAGAGAGACAAAGAGAGATATAATGAAAAAAGAAGAAGAAGAATGGGAAATATCATTTAAGGATCACTATTGTAATTTAATTTCATTCAACCCCCAATAGATTATGAAATTTCAGTCAACCCCAAAGAACCAAAATGAAATTAAATTGTATGGGTGAAATGACATTGTTGCACCGAACTGTCATGCAAAAGAAAAAAAATATAACCATTGCCGGCGGCAAGAAAAACAATTTACAACAATAAATAAGAAAATTAACAACTCTTGTTTCCTATAATCTCAACCTAATTTACAACTACAATTAGCAAATTTACAACAATATATAATGAAATTTACAACAAAGCATAAGAAAATTAGCCTCTGATGTGAAATAAGAATAGGACAATAAGAATGACTAATTTTAGTATATATTTGTTGCAAATTTCCTTGTGTTGTTGTGAGTTCTCTTATTATGGTTATAAATTAGGCTAGGAATATTAGAAATGAGAGTTGTTAATTCTCTTATAATTGTTGTAAATTAGTAACTCTCATTTCACATGAAAGACTAATTTTCTTATGAGTTGTTGTTGTTGGTCGAAAACACGAGCGGGAAGAACAAAAGCAGCACTGTGATTGATTCGAGTCGTGTCCAAAGACACTTTCCTTGAAAGTTATTCCGCAACCCCTCTGGTTTTAGGTAGCGGCACTCCCCAGGATAAAACGAATCCTTCCTGCAGGACGACAGGGAAGCAAGAACTGGCGGAAATAATAAACTCAGGAGAAAACGAGAGGGTGAGAGAGAGACTGGCAGAAGGGATTTTGCATGCATTCTGTTCGACCAGGCTTTCTAAAATAAATTTTTGCAAAAAGCCTGTCATCGCATTTTATCGCACACGCGGGGGGGAGGGCAAATCGTCAGTTTTCAACTGTGTTTGCCTCCTGATAACCTGTTGTTGTGTGCGCGAGACCTACCTTCCTCTTATCCCTTTTAACTCACCATAACTAAAGGATAACTTATATACCCTTAGTCTTCCTCTCATCAAAGCAATGTGGGACTTCCTTTATTTGACACACTATTTTTTTCCCAACAATCCCCCACATGTGTCAAATAAAGCACCACTTAGCTGAGTTTCACTAGGATATAACCATTGTGTTCAGTGGTCATTTTTGACTTTGAACTAAACCTAGACCAATAATACTTAGCTCACAGAGATAATAGTTGTATTAAGAGTCAGATTATACCCCCACATTTCCGCTATTAAACAACGGTTTTGTGTGTTAAATCGGTCGTGCGCGTGTCCTAGTGCATAAAGAATGCTCTAGAGATTTCGCCACGATCTCATGGGAGCGGCCTCACTCCACATTCATAGAGGTGATTTCGTTAAGTGTACCTGCACTGAGTACACCATCCCATAGGATTATGAAATTATTAAGAGCTTTGGCTCATCCCTCAAAACGTGCATTCTAGCACTTTCTCGTGTCACAGGAAGGGACCAATAATTTCCTTTAGTGATAGCAGAACTAACAAACAATTTTTTTTTACCTATTGAACCTTCGTCACGGGATCACCGATCACAAAGGTTGGGTTACCATTGTTGTCGTTTTCAAGTTGGCCTTAGTCCCATTCCCCTCGATGTTTCTAATATTTGTTTTCTCCTTAAGGGTTTTGTAAACGAATCCGCTAGGTTCATTTCTGACCTCACAAAATCGATTGAGATCACCCTGTCTCTTAGCAGCTGCCTTATGATATTGTGTCTCAATCGAATATGTCTGCTTTTACCGTTAAAGGTTTTATTCTTGGCTGTGGCTATTGCAGACTGATTATCACAGTGTAAAGATACTGATGGTGTTGGCTAATCACCCAACAGAATGTTTGCTAAAAAGTTTTTCAACCAATCAGCTTCAGATCCTGCTAGTTCCATAGCAATGAACTCAGAATCCCTTGAGGATTTTGAGATAATAGTTTGCTTGGCTGATTTCCATGTGACTGCACCACCACCAAGAGTAAAAACATAGCCACTGGTGGATTTTGTCTCTTCTGAGTTTGAGACCCAATTAGCATCACTATACCCTTATAGTACAACGAGAAATCCACTATATAGTATCTCATAGTTAATGGTACCTCTTAGATATTTTAGTAGTCTTGCTAAGGCCTCCCAATGATCACTGCTCGGACAATGTGTATATCTACTCAATCTGCATATTGCATATGTAATATCTGGCCTTGTATAGTTCATTAAATACAACAGACTTCCGATAATCTGTGCATATTTAGATTGAGCAACTGGATCTCCTTTATGTTTCTTTAAATGTACACTGGCATCATAAGGAGTACTTACTGAAGATTCATTAAAGTATTCAAACTTTCTCAATATTTTTTCAACATAATGTTCTTGAGAAAGTAAGATACCATACTCATTCCTTATGATTTTGATCCCTAGGATCACTTTTGCTTCACCCAGATTTTTCATATCGAAATTTGAGGCAAGAAAACTCTGTGTCAAGTATGATATTCATGCAAGTACCAAATATAAGCATATCATCCACATATAGACAAATAATTGCACTATCATTGTCAATAGTTTTGGTATAAACACACATCTCTACTTTTACCGTAGAAAATCCACCACTTAGTAATACTTGATCTAATTTTTCATGCCATTGTTTAGGTGCATGTTTTAAGCTATATAGAGATTTTACTAATTTGCAAACTTTTTTTTCTTGTCCAAGAGTAACGCACCCTTCGGGTTGTGACATATATATTTCCTCTTCTAGATCACCATTTAAGAAGGTTGTTTTAACATCCATTTGGTGAATATCAAGTTTATAGATGGATGCTAATGCAATAAGGATTCTTACAGAAGATATTCTAGTCACAGGGGAAAAGGTATCAAAGTAATCAACATTCTCCTTTTGTGTGAAACCTTTAGCTACTAATCTAGCCTTATACTTATCAATAGATCCAACGGGAAAATATTTTTTCCTAAATACCCATTTGCAACCAATAGGTTTTGCTCCTGGAGGTAAATCTACCAACACCCATGTTTTATTTTGATTCAAAGAATCTATTTCAGATTTGATTGCTTCTTTCCAGGATTCTGCATCCGGAGAAGAAATAGCTTCATAAAAATTCTTAGGTTCATTCTCAACTAAGTATGTATAAAAATCATTTCCCAAAGTTGTCTCTTTTCTTTGCCTTTTACTTCTCCGTAAATTTTCCATTGAGTACTCATCATAATTTTGTTAAGGAGAAGAAAAAGAATTTTCAATAATTTTAGGAGTATGCTCAACCTTTAAAGGAAAAACATTTTCAAAAAATTCTGCATCTTTTGTTTCAATGATTGTATTTGGATTCAAAACTTCACTTTTCAAAACTAAAAATCGATAAGCAACACTTTGTTGAGCATATCCAATAAACATACAATCTACAGTTTTGGAACCTATTTTCCTCCTCTTTGGGTCAGGTAATAACACTTTAGCAAAACACCCCACACTTTCAAATATTTAAAGTTAGGTATAAATCCTTTCCAAAGTTCATATGGTGTCTTATTCGTTTTCTTATGAGGTATCCTATTTAATAACAAGCACGCAGATAGTAAGGCTTCACCCCATAGGTTATCAGGTGCACCAAAACTAACTAGTAATGCATTCATCATTTCTTTTAATGTTCTATTTTTCCTTTCTGCTAGACCATTAGATTCAGGAGAATAGGAGGGGTTACTTCATGTATAATACCTTCTTTTTCACAGTAATCATCTAGTAGTAGATATTCCCCTCCTCTATCAGATCTAACTCTCTTAATCTTCCTATCTAATCGGTTCTCTACTTTTGCCTTATACACTCTAAATTTATCAAAAGCTTCATCTTTGTTACTTAACAGATAAACCTTAGTATATCCAGAAAAGTCATCAATGAAAGTGATATAATATCTCTTACCACCTCTAGTTTCAGTTTGTTTTAAATCTCCTATAACAGTGTGTATTAAATTTAATAGCTCTGTTTGTCTTTGTACAGAATGATGAGGTTTCTTTGTTAGTTTAGTTTCTGCACATACTTCACATTTATTATGCATATCATTTTTACTTCCAGAAATAAAACCTAGATTTTGGATTTTCTTTATGTATGATTTATTAATATGTCCTAATCTAGCATGTCATATATCAAAAGAATCAACAATATACGCAGAAGAAGAAGCATTATTATTATTGTCATCAACACTTAATACAAACAGTCCTTGATTACAATAACCCTTCCCAATAAGAATATTATTCCTAGTCATGACAATTTTGTCAGACTCAAAAGATACCCTAACCCCAACGTTTCCAAGTAGTGCCACAGAGACCAAATTTTCTCTGACTTCAGGGGTGTACAAAACGTCATTAAGTTCCAAGGTCTTTCCAGATGTGAGCTTTAGTTCAACTTTTCCTTTCCCTTGAATTTTTGCAGTTCGAGAGTCAGCAAGATAAATATGATCTTCTCCTTCTTCAAAGGAGGTGAACATTCCTTTGTCTGCACATATGTGCTTGGTAGCCCCAGAGTTTACCACCCATTTCTTCACATTAGAGATAATAAGGGCCTGAGAAACTATAGCAGTGACAACATCATCACTGCTTTCATCTCTTTCAACCAAATTTACCTTTGATTTCGGAGGAATATCACTTTTTGCCTTTGCCCTTTTCCTACATCTAGCAGCATAATGACCTGGCTTTCCACAAACATAACAACAGCCCTTTTTCTTGAACTTAGGGTTAGTCTCTTTAGGTTTGTAATCAAACTTTCTATTTTTGCTCTGAGGATCGTACCTTTTATTATGCTGCTTTACTTCCACTAGATTTGCTTTGCCAGCCATCTGTTTTCCCTTTGCTGCCTGAATTGCCTTTCTGTTGGTGTCTTCTACTATAATGTGCATGATAAGATCTGATAGTAATAATTGCTTCTGCTTGTGTTTCAACTGCTGCTTATAGTCATTCCATGATTCAGGAAGTTTCTCAATCAGGACCCCAGCCATGAACTCATCTGGTAAATTGATCTTTTCAGCCTGGAGTTCCTCCAACAGTTTGTGGTATTCATTGATTTGCAGTTTGATATCTTTATCATCTTCCATGTCCCACTTGTAAAAATTTCTGACTACGAATTTTTGTTTGCTTGCATCGTCAGTGGTGTATTTCAGGATCAGAGATTGCCATATCTTATTTGCTTCCTTATATATGCAATACACATCGAACAGATCGTTAGACAAAATAGTGAGAAGAGTGTGCCTGCAAACCTTATTGGCATATCCCCATTGATCCTCTGTGTCTGCTCAACATCTGTTGTAGGTTCAGATTGTTCCAAGGCAGTAGCCACTCCATGCATGTTTAGGGTGGCATAAACTCGCTCCTGCCAACGTCTAAAGTTCTTGCCATCAAACACGTCGATCTTGGACGTATCAGGGAACGGCTTGGGAAGTGGCATGGCCATCGGTATAGCATGAACAGATGGCAAGTTGGACTCATTTGCATCAGCACTGTGCGAATCCATAGCAAAGAATATCTCTCAAGATTGTTGGTCGAAAACACAAACGGGAAGAACAGAAGTAGCACTGTGATTGATTCAAGTCGCATCCAAGGACATTGTCCTTGAGAGATATTCCGCAACCCCTCTGGTTTTAGGTAGCGGTACTCCCCAGGATAAAACGAATCCTTCCTGCGGGACAATAGGGAAGCAAGAACTAGGGAAAACAATAAACTCAGGAGAAAACGAGAGGGTGAGAGAGAGATCAAAATCCGGGCACGTAGGGTTCAAAGGTTTCGGTTGTTGAAAAACAAGCTTTTCCGTGTAAGCCAAAAATTAAAATTAATTTTCATGATAGGAAAAATTTATTTAGGATTTCTAAAATAAATTTTTGCAAAAAGCCCGTCATCGCATTTTATCGCACATGCGGGGGGTGGGGCAAATCGTCAGTTTTCAACTGCATTTGCCTCCTGATGGCCTGTTGTTGTGTGCGCGAGGCCCACCTTCCTCTTATCCCTTTTAACTTACCATAACTAAAGGATAACTTATATATCCTTAGTCTTCCTCTCACCAAAGCAATGTGGGACTTCCTTTATTTGACACACTATTTTTTATTTTTTTTCCCAACAATTGTAAATTTCAGTATGTATTGTTGTAAATTTGCCAATTGTAGTTGTATATTAGGTTGAGAATATCAGTAATAAGAGTTGTTAATTTTCTTATTGTAGTTGTAAAGGATTTTTTCGAGAGCCAGAGCTCCAGCAGCCTGCCATCACCTATGCTTAGGTGGCCGGCCACCAAAGCTTAGGTGCTAATGATAGGAGCTATAGTGGCTAGTGGTGGTTGGCTTTTTTTTTTGGGGGCAAAAAAAATCAAGGGCAACAATGTCTTTTCACCTAAAAAATTCAATGTCTTTTTGGTCATTGGGTTTGACTAAAATTTGAGAATAATTTGGAATTGACTGAGATTGAATTGCTATAGTGGTTCTTAAATGAAATTTTCCCAATAAATAAGAAGATAGAAGAATAGAGAGAGAGGGGGTATGTGTACGAGCATGAAAGATCAGGAGAGAGCGGTTAAAAAGAAGTGAAAGGAGGAAGGAGGCGGGAAGAGTGGCCCTCCTTTACTCCCTTTGGTTACTATTGGATTCAAATTGGTTTTTAGATTTAACATTTTATAAAATTACTATTATACTTTTCTTTAAAAATATATAAATAAATTTGATTTATTAAAATTTGATCTAAATAGTTTACAACTATAATGAAAAAAGTCTACTTTATAGTGATAATATTATGATTATTATTATATAGATGTCTATATATCATATTACCCCCAATTATTTTTTATATTTCTTATTATTTCATGTAATTATTGATATTGATTTGTTTTGATATTATAAATTCATATCTATAATTATAAGGCATCACATATGTATTATACACTCTTGAGATAATAACCGAGAACTATCCCTTTTATTGCTATCTAATTTTCTCTCTCTTATCTTCTTTTCAATTTCATAACATGTTCTAACGGAGACTCTAGTCAATGTATGAAATACTTTCTATCTAATATTCTATATATGCATGATATTGCTCTGATTAATCTCTTCCTTCTTTGTCTTTCAATAAGGGATAATTTGAGCATAATATGGAATAATCAAATTCTTATATTACTTTAAATTCTGTTCCCAAAGCTTGAATTGAAGATAAAAAAAATCGGTTTATAACAAATTCCAAACGGAGCCGAGGAACAAAACCCAGTTTCAAAACCCTTGTGATCTCCTCCCTCATCTCTCTTCCCCCTCGGTTTCCCTCCGTCAAATCTCTTCCTTTGGGTCATGTATGTAATGAGTCTGCAAATACGATTTTTTTTAATAAAAGATAAAATGATTTTAATAAGAGGGAAAATTTACAGACAGTAAAAATTATAGCTAAAAGAAAAACATTACACAAATGATTAAAAGATTTTAATGACACTGCACTGTAAGAGACTACACTGAAAGACTGGAAAAAGAATGTAATATCCAAAAGTATTGTGCTAGTTGCTGATGCTATAAAGTTAATTGAGAGGGGCTTCCATGGCAAATACAAATTTTATTTTGTTTGTTTTGGTGGTACTGCGAAGAATGGCTTTCGATTATTCTTGAGCTTTCTGTATGATTTCCCTACATTCTCTCACACTTGCCGAGGTTGTAGTCTTTCCTTCAGTAGTTTCTGAAACGCATTTGACCCCATTTTTGGAGAAAATTATGGACCATGAGTTTTTTTGGCAGACCTGATTAAAAAATGATAGGCAGTTCGGATAAGCCTTTTTGGGCCGTTGCAAGAAATTCCTTCTTTTCTGAATGTATGGGACTGCTTGGAAATAACTTTGGGCCTCCTTTTTCTGGAATTTTTGTGCAGACAATATGTTTTTATCCTATTTGAGCTCAATTTGTTTCTTGGTCATGCAATTGGATTCTGATTAATTTTATTTTTATTGATAGACATTTATTTTAGTTTCAGAAGTATTTGAGCCATATTATTTTGACATCTGGAACTCATATATGTAGAAATAAGTATCATTTAAGCATAGTTCATTTATTTACCATATGTTTATTGATATTTAATTTCTTTCTGCATCATTTATAAATTGCTTAAAATTGAGAGAATTTAACATTTAACTATTTCATTATTTTGGGTTTCAAAAAATATTTTATTTTAAGTGAAATATGCTAAACTTAATTTTTAAACAATGTTTAGATGCAACAAAGGGTGAGAGAATTTAAACTTCCAATAAATATGTGCAAATATTATTATTTCAGTGTACCCATTATGTTTGTGATTATCCTTTTAATTATTGAATTAATTCTAAAAATTTTCTATTAGGCTCAATGTAGTTGTTTTTCATTTGAGCCATTTGTATAATATTTCAAAAAATGTTGAGCTAAATAAAGTTTTTTTAGCTTTATTTTTATCTTTTAATTGCTTGATAATTTCATTAATTGCAATAAGTTAAGTATTTGATTAAATTGTTTTGAGTTCATTTATTGAGTTTAATTGTACTTTTCACATGTATTATTTATTTCATCAAATTGTAAAATATTCTTATTTAATTGCAGAATCTATTTTTATTAAATTATGCAATTCCATGTAGCTTTGATTTGATTTGTTATGATTTTTTGTGTGTCTGTGTACTTTTTATCCTTACGCGCGCTTCTACTTGTCGCTAGAAATAAAAGATCAAAATAAATTTAATTGTGATATGTTTTTCCTTATCAATATATGTACACATTAAATTAGTTTATATGCATTTCATGCACTAAAATCTAGACATAAATGACTCAATACTATTGATATTTTTCTTTTGGCAAAGGAAATGACATGAAATTACCTTTCCGATATATCTTCAAATAGAAATTAGAATGAAAGTTCTATTATATTTTTTTCCTGTCTACTATTTCTAGTTTACAGGCCGTTGCTATGTAGCTTTATTCTTTTCTTTTTTTAACGGAAACTTGAGTACCATTAATAAAACATAAATATTACAAAGATTCAAATGGGTGTAAGGAAGGCATTGGTTGATAAAAAAACAAAAGTTTCCCATCAACTTATGAGCCATTTTGGCTAATTGATCAGTCCTAGTGTTGCTCTCTCTTGAAACATGCTGAAAATCGATATTCTAAGTTTTAGAAATAATCATCCTCACTTCATCAACTGCATCGTTGAATGGGTGATTTTTGTCACAACCCCCAAGATTGACAGTCTCAATACAATCAATTATGACAGAACGTGAATAATGACAACAATTTATGCGAAAGCTTGACGAACATTATTTTATTCTAGTTGGGCAGGTTATATTTTATATCTTTTTATTGTTAAACTTAAAACAACATCATTTTTAGGTTTTTTTTTAAGAAAAGCAAAAAAAATTTCAAATAATCATCTATGTGCTTTATTAACTCTTTTTTTGGATTATATATAATTTAAACATGAATATTCTATGGAATTGTAAATTAATCTTTTTATTTAAATAGGACGCTTCTTAGAGTTATACATTAAGATTTTTGTATATTTTAGTTAAATTATATTATTTTAAATAAAGGAGATGACTCATATTTGAATGATTGACCCCTGAACCATTACTTCAATCATATAAAAGGCAAAGTGTAAGGTACATGTGGCATTTACGTTGGGTGCTCATTAAAAAATTGAGGGTTAAACCTATTTTTAGTCCCTATTGTTTACCCTGATTTAGTTTTTGGTCCCTGAAGTTTAAAAGTTGTGGTTCTGATCCCTCAAGTTTACTCTGTCTAAAACTGTTAGTCCCTATAGTTTTAAAAGGACCTACATCTAATGTTAATACAATTAATTTTGCTTATGTGTCACTAATTCCGTTAATTATAGTGAAATTTCTTAATAACTGGATAAGATAACATGAAAAAAATTGTTGTATAATTTATCTTTGTAGTTTTAGGGATTTGAATGTTTGATTGTGTTAATTAATACAGTTAAATTTAGTGATCAAAATAAAAATTTGTTCAAAGTATAAGGATTAAAACAAAAATTCATGC
The DNA here is from genome assembly GCA_006871305.1 of Vachellia collinsii. Classification (NCBI taxonomy): domain Eukaryota; kingdom Viridiplantae; phylum Streptophyta; class Magnoliopsida; order Fabales; family Fabaceae; genus Vachellia; species Vachellia collinsii. Next base: position 7,858 of record QFDD01000381.1, on the reverse strand, counting down.
AAAATATAGGGATCAAAAACAAAATTAGTTAAAAGTACATGGACCTTTTAAAATTACAGGGACTAACAGTTTTAGACAAAGTAAACTTGAGGGACCAAAACCATCACTTTTAAACTTCAAGGACCAAAACCCAAATTAAGGTAAACTATAGGGACTAAAAGTATGTTTAACCCAAAAATTGACGAGTACCCAATATTTCATTATATATGAACAGACTGAATTTTATTTATATTTTATTTTTAAAAATAATTATAGCAATCGGTATAGATTCTAAAATAAAGACATTATTTAATTATCATTTTTAAAAAAATTATTTTTTAAAAAACTTTTATTTTAGAAAGTAAAATTTGCAACGTCCAAATCACACTTGAACAATTTAGATGTGATGAATTTGGGTGCTCATCACAGCATAAACCCAAGCAAAGCCCAAAAATATGATGCCCACTTGAACTTTTTACTGCAGTCAACTAAATGGTTAGGGGTAACATAATTTGGGTTAGAACTCATAATTCATGTATTAGTTTTATAAAAGTGAATATGATACGCTTAAATTACCTTGTTATATATTCCCTCCCATTTACAATATAAATCACTTCTATAAAAATATCTTGATTTAAAATATAAGTCACTTGGAGAGTAATTAATTATATTTGTCAATTTTACTCATGCAATTAATACATAATTGTAACTCTTTATATTTTTCTTTCTCATTCAAAGCCTATTTAATACAGGTAAAGTTGGAAAAAAATTCTAATTGAAGACATATTTAATAAGTTAAACACCATTTTTTATTTATGATGAATTAGTTGAAGTGACTTATATTGTAGACCAAGTTTATATGAACCTTCCCATCCTATAACGGTATTACTAAAAAATTTGAGTGGGGCTTTATATTTTATGAAATCTGAAAGCCAATCCCCACCACTATGGTTGAGCATTGATTATAGCAATTTTGAAATTTTGTGGCATTATATTCAATGTTCTCTTTCACGAGCTTGATCATTTATATAAGTAATAATTTTATTTTGTCTAAAAATTTAGTGCGTTTTTTTCATTTTTATCCTAAAGTAATTGCATATCTCTCACATCTTTTTTCTTCACTTATGCTCTACCATCTTTTTCTCCTTACTCATTCTCTCACTCACTCAGCATTTTCATAAATAAGGGTAATTGTTATTTATGAGTACCTATGAATGATTGAATATGAAATTGCTAGTTTTCTTTAGAACATATATATTTCTACTGGAAGTAGTTATGTTTAAGAAATTGTTAGACACTAAATATAGACATTTTTTTCAATAGGAATTCAAATTCTAATTTATCATGTTGTGAGATACTGATTTCTTATACTAAACTTAACTCATTAATAGCCTTTTTATTTAACAGTGAAGCTTCTAGTTGTAAAATCTAAAATGTGGCCCAACTTTAATTTTGTCTCGTGTGACCTCGTGTCTTATCGTAGTGGGAAAAATCATACCCAAAAGTCAATTGCTTGAATATTTAATTCTCATCCCATTTAGAAAATTCTTGGCACCAATGTAAGTGTGACAAATAAATGAATGAATGTTACTAAAAACTACTAATAGCAAATGTGTGGGTCCAATTTTTGTTTATCGCTTGTTATTTTTTGAATTGCCGTGTTATATACATCCTATAGGGAAAAATTCACCTCAACCCAATTAAAAAAAATGTCAAGAGTAGTTAGGCAAAAGTATACTTTTCATTCAATAACTCTATATAATATTTCAGTTTTATGTCTTTATTTTATGAGGGATTGTTTCAATTCATGGTAGTTTTATAAAAGTAAATATGATGCACTTAAAAATTGCCTTGTTATATACTTTCTCAGGTTCAAAATATAAGGCATTTTTAGAAGAATATTTTGATTCATAATATAAATCGTGTGAAGAGTAATATTTAACTGTGACTCTTTATATTTTTTTCTTTCATTCAAATGCCTATTACATGTGGGTAAAGTTGAAAAAAAAATTAATTGAAGACATATTTAATAAGTTAATTACCATTTCTTATTTTTGATTAATTAGTTGAAATGATTTATATTGTAAACTAACGGGAGTATGAACTTTTGTAGCCTATAATAGTATTACTAATAAAACTAAGTGGAACTTTATATTTTATGAGATTTTAAAACCCGTCCCCCTATGGTTGAGCATTCATTCTAGCAATTTTGAAAATTTGTGGCGTCAAATTGACTTGGTTGCTATCTATAAATGACTAAATATGAAACTGCTAGTTTTGTAAGCACATATATATTTCTTACGAAAAATAATCTTATCCAAAAAATTATTGGATATTAAATGTAGACACGTCTGTTAATAAAAATTCGAATTTTAATTTATCATCTTATAAAATACTAATTTCTTCAACTACATCTAATCCTTGGATATGTTTTTAATTATTGTTAGAGTGAAGCTGCCAGCTGCGAAATCTAAAATGTGGCCCAACTTTAATTTTGTCTCCTGTGACGACAAGTGTTATCATAGTGGGAAACATAATACCCAAAAGTCAATTGCTTGAATGTTGAATGCTCATCCCATCTAGGAAATTCTTAGCACCTGTGTAAGTGTAATTGTGACAAGTAAATGAACGAATGTTACTGAAAACAAGGTATTAAAAATTGGACCGGTTTTTGAACTGGTCAAAGTAATGGGTTAAGAGTTAGTGGGTTAAATTGGGGTCAACCCGTGGGTCAGACCGGTCGTAACAAAATAGTATAATTTAATATATCATAATATTTAAATAAAAAGGACATTAAATACATAATGTTTTAAGGCATACATATCTCACACAACTGTTTAATTGTAACAATAATAAAATATAATTTTGAGAATATATGTTTATTTTTATAATCTTTCAAAAGTTGCAAAATAACAAAATAATGAAACATTAAAACAAAATCAATAATAGTCAGTGGTAGTTTGATTTAGCAATCCAAAAAATAAAAGTAAGAAATTATTAATATAATGACAAATTAAAGCAATAAATTTAATTTAAGGTAATACAAGTTCACTAAAAATAAAAATAAAAAAACAGAATTTTTTTTCAAAAAAAATAAGTCAGACCCATGTTAGGAACGGTTCTCCCCGAGTCACACCGGTTCATCCCGGGTCAACAAACTCCGGGTTAGGGTTAGGATCGGACCGGTTGGGTGCCCAGGTCGCCGCCTCTCGGGTCAACCCGGCTGGTCCGGTCCGGTTTTTAATTCATTGCTAAAAACTATTAATTTCAAATGTGTGGGTCCAATTTTTGTTTATAGCTTGTTATTTTTTGAATTGCCGTGTTGTATACTCCCTCCAGGGAAAAATTCACTTCACCCCAATTAAAAAAATGTCAAGATTCGCTGGGCAAAAGTATACTTAGCTTTTCATTCAATAACTTTATATAATATCTCAGTTTGATATCTTAATTTTATAAGGTATCTTTTCAATACTCTAATAACTCTTAACACCACTAATCTAAATTATCTTTTTCTCTCATTTTTGTTATTTTTTAAAAAATTAAACCTAATATGTTAGCGTTGAAAAATATTTTATCAACATTTAAAATTTGAATTATAACATTTTTTTTTGCTTATAAATCTAGCAATACTGAAGTTGGAATATTGAAAAGATATATTATAAAATTAAATGACCAAAGTGAAACTTGGTGTATGTAAAGTTAAAGATTCAAAAGTGCAATTTTGCAAAAGGTTATCTCCTTAATAATTTTTTTTAAAAGTATGGAAAGAAAATATGGAGGTGAAAATATCGAGAGAGAATGGAAAATTAAGAAAAGCCAAGAGAAGAGTAGAATGAGAGAGTGTGTACGGAAGACTTCGAAAAAGAAAGCGACTAAATTGGAAAAAGAAGACTTTGTATGATGTGTTGTAAAGTTAACTTATTATCCGTAGATTTGAATAGGGAATTGGAAGGGAAAATGACAGTAAGAAGACAGAATTTTTGCTGCCACTCCCTCTAATCTACAATATCCTCTAATCTACAATATAGTATTTCTAAAACAACGATTTAGTCTAAAATTTAAGTTATTTCCAAGATAATTAATAATCATTTCCAGTTTTGTACATTCAAGTAATACTCACTTTCAATTTTTATTGATTAATGTACGTTTAATCCACATTTTTCAATAAAAAATAAAAGTGAAATTATATTTCAATTTATCACATATTAAATGCCCTAACCATTACTTTTTTACTCCTGTAAATTAGTTAGAGTGAATTATATTATGGATCGGAGCGAGATTAATATTCCCCTGATCTTATTTATAAAGCAGAGAAAGAAGTTTTATTTGGTTATATTTATAAATCACGTTGTTAAATTTTTAATGTAACTGTATAATTTTACTCTTCATTTATTATTTGCTGATTTTACTCTATAGTGAATATTAAATAGAGATAAAGTTATAAAACTATTGAATTTTAAGGCAGGATTAATGAAGTTTAAAGTTTTTTTTTGTCTTTGCGAAACATATTGAAAAAGTAACCTATTTTAACCAAATTAAATGTCCCTTTTTTATATAATAATGACGTTCACTTCCATGAGCTAGGACAACAGTTAAGAGTTCAATTTAAACGTAATTTGCTGCAAGTACATTCAAATTGAACCCATTTGGGTTGTAGTAACCCATTGAAGTGATCATTGTGTAGAGGAGGGGCCTTTGGGACTATTTGGATTTGTTGTGGAAAAATCAATAGCTTGTGATGAGTGATTTAGGGACTAGTGCAACATTCTTCTTATTGCCAAATTAAAATTGCTCCACCAGTTTTACAAACATAATTTTTTAAAAGAAAAACAACAATTATTAAGCAACAGAGGATAACAACGCAATATGATCAATCTATCAATTTATCTGTTAGAATATGTATACGTAAGTTTGATATATATATATATATTTATAGTTAAGGTGTAAATTTACTTTTAAATTTTCACTCAAAACAAGAATATTGTCTTACCTCGTTAAAAAACTGATGTTAAAAGTTAAGATCTTAACACTTTCGGGATAATTTTGAAGATAAAAAACATTATTTTTGAGTGGAAATGAGAGGAAGAGAGCCAAATTTTTTTTTTTTTTTGCCCTAAAAGAAAGCAAAACTTGAAGAAACACAAAACTAAGAAAAAAGAACACAATCGAAGTGACGACACGAAGCAGAGCCCTGAGAAGCTACAACATAAGAAATGGAGGGTGGGGAATCATTTGTTCGTTGTGTGTGGAACTAGTTTTTTTTTTTTTTTTGGGTGTGGGGTAGGGTGGTGGGTTCGAAGAAACTAAAGGGGAAAAAAATTGTATACACCAATCTCAATTTGATGCAGGTTGAGATTTGTGTCATGATGTTTCAAACAGACTTTTATATCATTCAGGTGAATATTAGTGAACATGAAGCATTTTGATATTTTTTGTTTTACTATATTTTTGGCAGTATGTTGCTTTTAATTAGTTTGTTACAGAATAATAGAACATTGGATTTTGAAACTCCTTAGAAGAAAATGGTGATTGATCAAAGAAATAAAAAAAAAAAAGAATATGGTTTATAGAAATTTACCAGTTCCTAAACAATAAATATTTAGAATCCTTTATGATATATCCAAAGAGGTGATTGTTACCACATCCTCCGTTACAAGGTGAGTTCATTTAACATTCGTTGCACAAGTAGAAAACCCCTATTTTTTTCTTAAGACAAAGCTATTTCATTTCATTAAGCATATAGTTGTAGTTGCATTACATTTATTTCATTTAGGTGGATCTATAATCATGGCTGGCACGTTTGAATTTAGAGTAAGGCTGCACCATTTTAGAGTTGTTTACATAGCATTTACATATACATTACTAGTTCTTTTTGCACTCAGCTAACTTGAAAACCCCCTAAATTAATGATAGCATGCCAAGAGACTGTCAATATGGAGGTCCTTAAGCCTAAGAACCACTCATCCAGATAAAGCCACCATGGCATGTGAATCATTAACATATTTGCATTTGGACTTGTACCCAAAAAAATTTGGAATTTGCACGTAGATGAAGTCAATATCACGTTTAAGGAGCCCAAAAGGAGCATTTGGATTCAATTCTTCCATTTTTGAACCCAATACAATTATATATGTGTGAAGGAGTCCAATGGGATTAACACTCAAATTAGGACCGTGTTAGCTCCAGAACGTGATTCAATCAAACTCAAGCCCAAATGAAAGTCTAAAAGGCCAGTATGTATATGTTTGAGAGAAAATTGTAAAATGAAGACTCTTTTGGAAGGGTCCAAGAAACGTCAAGATGCATCAAGAATGGATTCATATGGCATTAATTAGGATTGTGTCAAGTCCCTATTTTATAGTTTCCTAATTTAGTGTTAATTGCTTCTTGAAGGCCAATACTTGCTTATTTTATATTTGATTAATTAGTATAGATTCAAATAAGATCCATCTCATTAATGATAGGATCATTTTAGGTAGTGTGTGTGCCATCTAGATTATTCTATCTTGACTAGCAAGTAAGAGTATTCTAGAAGGTCTTTGGTTTTTCTAATTTTATTGCATTTTATTTTGTTAGTGTTTTAGACTTTGATAACCAATAATTATCTTTTAGGGCTTAGGTCATCAATTAGGGCTTTTCAATATTCTTAATTTATGAATACTACTCTATTCAAAAATATATAATGGAATTAATAAGAACTTTGCTTTTTGAAGAATTATATCTTCTTTATATAAGATTTGATTGCATCCTCGTATTCTCAAACTTTATCTTGCAGACTTGTACCCAGATCCGCATCACTACCCTTTGAAAGCAATATTTTTGGACTTGATTGCCTGTCATAGGTCGACCTTGAACTACACAATCGTTTTGGACTTGATTTAATTGACTCCTTCAGAGAATCGAGTATTATATCAAATTTCAATGTTAAAATTACAATATTTTTTAAAATTAGTTAAAACATCAAAAACAAAAATATAAAAAAAATCATGTTTGTTTTTATGAAACTAAAATTAACTAGTGATTAATTATGAGTTTTAGCGCAAATGCATGTAACCTTCTAGCTATTTTAATGGTTTCAGTCTCACTAAAAAGTTCAAGTTGGTATTATGTTTATTGAGTTTTCTCATTAATGATGATATGTCACTCTGTTTAGAGTTACATAAGAATATATCTTCATTATTTTCCTTTTTATATATGGTGATGCCTAGAACCGCTATCGGATTGAGTGAGGTATTGATTTAATGGTCCATAAATATTACATTTAGAAGTAATGTTTCGGAAAATATTCACAAGATTAAATTTATAACATGGAATAATTTTTTTTCTTTCTGTGAAATATCATTTTATTAGTATACAATATTCACAAGAAAAAGTTTTCAGAAATCATTATTATTTGATGGCAATTTAAAAACTTATTGTAAGATTTATGGACAAATAAAATTGGAGGGAAACAGGCAATGAAACTCTTGAGCTATAGGACTTGGGAGCGTGAAGGGCTCAAAGAGAAGTTAGACTGGGTCTTTTGTAATGTCGCTTGGGAGATCGCGTTTCCCCATACCCAAGTGACTCATGATATCAAATACAAGTCTGACCACAAGGTGGTAATCATCTCTTGCATTCCTATTTTTCATAAACCTCAAGTCCAGAAAAGATTCCATTATCAGGCAACTTGAAGGTTAGAAGAGGATTTCCAACAAATTGTGGATAATGCTTGGAGGGAAAGAGATTGGATTGATGGGGTTAAGTGTTTTCAGGATCAAGCTACTGAGTGGAATAATTCTTCGGTTGGTAGCATTCCCAAGAAGAAGAGGGAGATCTTAAAAAGGCTCAAGGGAATTGATTTTAGGAGAAGGAATGGTGCTCTGAATGGTCTCTCTAG